>WOXC01003059.1:0-92811 GCA_011680675.1 Gymnobelideus leadbeateri
TCTCTCCCATACTACTGACAAATTGATATTCCTGAAACAAAGATTGGAATTTTCATCTTGTCATCCCCTTTTCTCAGACATGTTCAGTGACTCTCTAGGGCTTCTAGGATAGAGTTCAAATTCTTCAGCCCAGTATTATATATGAGGAGCACAAAGAAGGCTGCCATCTTCCCTGAACTGTTGAGTATGGGAAGGAGATGATGTCTGACAAAGTTGGAAAGGTAGATTGGGACCCGGTTCTAAAGAGCCTTAAATGCTATTTACATCCCTATACAGGAAGATGATACTTGTAATTCTTAAAAATTATATCACTAATAGTACAGCTAGAAGGAATACATATAGATGGATGGTACGGTATATGGTGAATTTGAAGAATAATGTAAAAAAATATTTAAGGAATGAGAAAGCGGAGTATAGTGGGTACATAAGGAAGAGAAGCTTATATTTCATTCTAGAGGCAATAGTAAGCCATCAGGGTTTATTTGGGGGGGAAGGGATATGGTCAGATTTGAACTTTAGGAAAATCACATTGGCAGCTATGTGAAGTATGTCCTGGAGAAGAGAGAGACCTGAGGCTGAGAGACCAATTAGGAGGCTGTTGCAGTCGTGCAGAGAAAAGTTGATGAAGGCTTTATGGCCATCTTAGTAGAGAGAAGGACAAATATGCAAGAGATACTGGGGAGTTAGAAATGATAAGATTTGTCCACTGATTAATAAGTGGGGTGATGGAGAGTATGGGATGGAATCAAGGATAACACCAACTTGAAAGCTGGGGTGATTGGAAGGATGGTAGTGCCTTTGGCAAAAAAAGAGGAGTTAGGTGGAAGAGTGAGTTTGGGGAGAAGGATAATGAGTTTTGTTTTGTCCGTGTTGATATGCCTCAGGGATAGCCAGTCTGAAATATCCAATAGGCAGCAAGAGATGTATAACTGGTACTCAGGAAAGAGACTAGAACTGGATATGTCAATTTAGCAGTCATCTGCATAAAGGTGATAATTAAACCTGTGGGAGCTGATGAGGTCACCAAGTGAAAGAGTATAGAGAGAATAGAATAAGTCCCAGGACAGTCTTGAGGTACAGCTACAGTTAAGGAGCATGATACAAAAAATGAACCAGCAAAGGAAACTGAGGAGTGCTGAGAGATATGGGGGGAACCAAGAGAGATCAGTGTCATGAAAACCCAGAGAAGAAAATATCCAGGAGGATCAAAAGTGGCAAATGCTTCAGAGGGGTCCAGAAAGATCAGGGTTGAAGGTGGGTCATCAGATTTAGCAATTTAAAAATTATTGAAAAGGGACCTTCACAACAAAGTGAGGTAAGTACTCCAGATGGTATTATTCTTATTTTACAAATGGAGAAACCAAATCTCAGAGAGGGGAAATGACTTGCTAATGATGACATAGGTATAAAGTATCAGCAGTAAAATTCAGACCCAGATATGTCTTGGCTCTAGTTCTAGCATTCTTTTCAGTCTGACTCATTAGACCATCAGTGGATAGATAGTCTTCCCAGCTGAATCCGGGACATGGACCCTCTCCGTAAGGCAGTGAGACTTACCATCTGGAGCAAGACTGTGAATCAGGCTCAGCTGCGTAATTGGGCACTGTCACTGTGAGCAGCATAACTGCCACATTTTGTCTGTGACTTCATTCAAAATGGTTAGGAAGCATTAGAGGTTAGGTTCACTGGGAAGATTTCTCAGGGCAGGTATTCTGGCTAATCAGTCTTCACCTCCCTCCCTAACCGCACCCCCTTAACCAGGTTGGGACTGCATTCATCTTGGCAGATTTCCTTGCCCTGGGGAAGAGTGCCATGCCCTTTATCAGCTGGGCAAAGGCTCCTAAGTTCTGTGATTCTATGCATGGGAATTTCATAGTGCTGATACCTGCACAGATAATTAGTTGTCAAGGCCCACAGCATTTTACTGGCTTAGTTCAGTATATTCATGATAATCCAAAGCTCAGAGTCACAGTGGGCAACTGTTTCAAGATAAGCCAAAGTGTCAAAAGGATTCCAAACAGTAATCATAAAGCAAACACTATAAACAAGGAAATATGAAGTGAGCAATCAACTCAGCTGCAACAAAGGTCCAAGCTGGTAGGCAGGAAAGCAAACAGTTTAGGTCACTGAGTTTATAACTGTAACCACAGCATACATGTGTCTTGCTTACCTGATTCAATGTTAGCCTTTGTCAACATGTTCTGTTACTTGTGGGTTTTAAAATCTGTACTACCTCCTAACACAGACACCATCTCCCCTTCCATGAGTATTCTCTGGGCTACTGGCAAGGGTTTTCGTTTGTTTGTTTTTGGGGGCAGGGGTAGGTTTGGTGGCGTGTATTACAAATTATGCTTGTAGGTCAGCTTTATGGAGGTTCTGGGGCTCCAGGCAGGCTACCACTTCCATCTTCATATCAGCATCCTTATTACTCATCTATGCAGTTGGGAATCTCGAATCTCTAAATTCCAGGAGCTTGGAACATGAATTTAGCCATTGTGGTGTGGTAGGTGAGTGTGGGGAAATGATAATGGCTGAGCTCATGATTCAAATAAGATGGGACCTAATGAGGGAATTTGTTTAACTCAACTATGCATATTTTTTTAAAAGATTTTCTTTTTCTTTTCCAGTGCAAAGGAAGAAATATAAGGGAGATAAAATGGATTTATATCAATAAAAAAATTAAAGCTTTAAAAAGAAAACTTGTTCTGTATGAGTATAATTAAAGTATAAGAATTAAAGCAAAACTAGGCAATAGGCAGAAAGGATAGCTAGTTTTCTTACTGATGAGAAAAAATAATTGAGAAATATTGTTCTAATATCTCAGCAGTCTCTAAACTTTTTTGATTAGCTATCACTATCAGTAAAACAACTGTTGAACATGTTATACCAAATATTTGTTCATAAAGTATATACATGTGCTACAGTACTAACATTATATACATCATAAAATAGACATTTTAAAAGGTGATATAAAGATGAAATGAACAATATTTTAAAATAATTTTGCTGTTTTAACAATCCACTAAACCTTTTTGCTCTCACTAAAAATATCAGTAATTATTAACAAAAACAGTATTTTTTAGCAAGAGCAATATGATAAAATGTGCTTTATTGTTTTTTTTTTAAATCTTGGTTTACACTTTGAGATAAAGCAGTGTGTCCCAATATACAAACGAAGAAATGAGGTTGCCACTGTCATCCCTTCATATCATGGAACATTCACTCTTCTTTCAGGATGCCTTACATCCCTTATGTGACATGTGAATGTCTGACATACAGAGCAAATGAGGGCATCAGTGTCAAATATTAGTAAAGCGTAATTTCTCTTTTGTTCTTTTAAACTAAGGTTGTTGTTTTTTTTTAACCAGGATTTGTAATTTATTCTTCTCAAATGTGTACAGGTACCAATCATATCTTGCACTTGGCATATCCTGTTAATCAGCAGCATCTGATTTGTTGTAAACAAACACTGTAGGCTGGGTAGAATCTGGATCTTACTATTGGCAGGTAGGGAGCCCAGGGTGTGTGGGATAACATTCCACTTACTTAGGGAAGTCAGGTTATTAGAATTCTAGACTGGAAAGAATAATTTATTAGAATGAACCTCATTACTGTATTATGTCAGCTGTGCCTGCAACATATAAGTAGGCATGCTGTAGTAACCATGCTGGAAAACTGATTTGGGGTGTGATTACAAATAGCTCTTCCCAGTCTGTTACCTTGTTCTGTGTCTACCCTTTAATCCACCCATAAGTAACAAGGTGATCACAGTTCTTTAGGCACCTTTTCTTTCTTTTTTTTTTAAAGCAATTGGGGTTAAGTAACTTGCTCAAGGTTACATGGCTAGTCATTATTTATGTGTGGGATTGTGTTGTCTATACAATCTTCAGTTTCTTCCTCTATAACATTTTTGGGATGTAATTGGTGCTTGCTCAGATTTCAAATTCTTTTCTTCAGTCACAGAGTTTTGTAGGAACATTTTCCTCTTGGGCCACCTTCCTCCTTGGATTTGAGGTCCTGAGATATCTGAGCTGTTAGACTGTTGTCTTCCTTTTTCATTGGAATATTTAAATTTAGCTGTAGATCTAGTGCTTCATCCAAATTGTCTACATCTGATCTTGGGGGCAGGGAAGGACAGAAGGAATTGTCTATTGGTCTCCAAAGGGCATACCGCTGAGTTTACCTTTACTAGTGGGCAGTGGGTGGCTAGCAGGGTCAGAGATCACACCAGAGTTTGGCTATAAGAGCTGGCATCTCATGTGCATCTTGCCTTTTTCCCCCATCTTCTTTGATTTTATCTGTGGGATCTCTAAAGTGACTAAGGGTGAATACTACTAATTTAGCTGGCACATTTAACCAGAATGATAGAGGCAGTTCTTGAACGTCTCAGGTCAGTGATTCACAGACCACAGAGGGCTGAGATAGGCTTAGGAGATGAAGCTTCAATATCTTACTCTTTTTCCTCCACAAAATGAACATATGAGGAGTCATCTGCAGAGCTAAGCAGGACCCTGAACTCTGCCCTGCCGTGTGATTTTCTGCCTTCATTTTTTGCCTCCTAATCTATCCCAATTAGAAATACTCTTTCTTTTTGAGTAATTTCCCCATTCGTTGTTCTCTTTTCATAGATTTCTGTAAATTCCAAAAGAAAGCCTATCTCAGCCCTCTTTGGTCTGTGTACTCCTGCCTGGAATGCAGTCCCTCCTCACCTTTGCCTCTTAGAATACTTAGTTTATCTCAAAACCCTATTTCATACCTTCCTATACCACCCCCCAACTGCTAGTGCTTCTCTTAATTATCTTGTATCTATTTTGTATGTACCTATAAGCATATGTCATTCTTCCTGGTAGAATATGAGCATTTTTGCTTTTGTGTGGCCCATGCTCTGCACAGTGGGTGGCATATCATTTTCAGTCATTTCAGTTGTGTCTGACTCTTTGTGATCCCATTTGGGGTTTTATTGGTAAAGATATTGGAGTCATTTGCTGTTTCCTTATCCAGCTCATTTTACAGATGAGGAAACTGAGGCAAGCAGGACTAAGTGACTTGCCCAGGATCACATAGCTACTAAGTATCAGAGGCCAAATTTGAACTCAGATCTTCCTGACTCCAGGCCTGGTACTCTACCCACTGGGCAACCTAGCTGACCTGTGGCAAATAACAGATGAATAAATTCTTGCTGATTGATTGTCATATTATACCAGACCACTGGACCTGGTGTTTGGACCTGGCCTTGCTGTTTCCAGGAACTGCCTGATTGATCATATGTGCCATATTTTTCTTCCTTGCTATTCCCTCTGCCTCCGTCACTTCCTCCTTATAGTTTATATTTTTCTCTCTGCTAACACTGATCCCCAGCCTTTGGAAGTGGATCACAAAGGAGAGAGGAACTGAAAGCCCACCTAACTCCTTCAGAAGCTAACTAGATGTGTAACTGGAATCTCCACCAGAAACTGATAGTTTCGGGAATGGGCAAGGCCCTAGAGCCACATTTTCTTCTTATACCCCTCTTAATTGTCTTCATACTACTTAGGGGCCATAACCTCCACTTTGGAGATCACCAAAATATCTGATTAGTGTATTCTGTGTGTCCAGAAGTTAGGTAGCCAAGATCTTATTTTGACGTTTGAGGTAATGAAGACAGTGGTACAAAAATAGAAGACAGGCTGAAGTCCAAGATCTACAGTGATGTGGTCAAGTAAAATATTTTACAAAGGGAAAAACCAGGCAACCTCCATAAACAGAAATTGGGGTTGGAAGCGAGAGTAATCAAGAGAAGACTATCTTTGTGAGGCTATCTACCAATACCATATTGTGGTCCTTACTCTAACGAGGGGTAATTGCCGCATAGTGTGGTTGGGATTTATTGATTGACTGGAGGATTGTTGGTGTTTTTCTTTGGGTGCTTGGCTCAGTCTTGGATTTCACAGATCTGGGCATATTGCTTAATATTGGGCTTTATTTGAGACCAATAGAATTCTTTTTTTTAAATTTTATATTTTTAAACAAATGCTTCGTTAACTTCTGTTTTACATCATTCATTTCCGCCAGATTTTGAGTTACAATCATTTCCCCCCCATTATTCCCCTACCCACCCTCAAAGAATAGCAGTCCCACAAGATATCACTTCCTCCAATCTGCTCTCTCCCATACCTTCTCCCATACCCCCTTCGACTTTTCCATTGGAGGAAGATGAATCTTGTGTCCCAATGCCTGCACATCTTATCTCCCTATTACAAGCAAAAGGGTATTAATAATAGTATTTATATATATTTGAAACATTTAATGTTAAGACCTCGAATTTCAGATCCATTTCCTTCCTCCCTTGTCACCCATTCCCTCTGGGGAGATAAGTAATTCAGTATATGTTGTACATGTCTAGCTATGCAAAACATTATCATAGTAGATATATTGTACAAAGCTACTTATAATTCCCTCCCACTCATCCCACCCCCCACCTGGTCCATTCCCTACTTGATCCTGTCCCTCTTCTATAGTGGGTACCTCCAACCTCCCCTCCCCCCAAGGATGCCCTCCCATCCATCATCCTTCCTCTCATCCCCCTTCCCCCTATCCTGCTGCAGGTTGAGATATCCCATTTAGTATATATGTCATTCTCTCCCTGAACCAAATTCAATGTGAATGTGGTTTTGCCTTTTTAGCCTTCCTATTCTCCCCCTCCCTTGCAACCACTTCCCCTTGCTTCTTCTACATGGGATAGTTTACCCTACCCTGTCTTTCCCCATCTCCTCTTGCCACTTTCCTCTCTCACCTCATAATTTTATCCCTTGAGTATTCTCCCTTCCCAACAAATTCCACCTATGCCCTCTATCCATATATAACTGTAACCATATACACACACATTCACATATGTATTCATATGACCACACACCCTTCTTCCATTATTTTCATAGTGAGAAAGATATCATCAGTCACAGTTATTGCTTTTCCATAGAGGAATGTAAATAGTTCAACTTTGATAAGTTCCTTTTGATTTCTTTTCCATGATTACCTTCTCAGGCATCTCTTGCTTCTTGTGTCTGGATGTCAAATTTTCTACTCAATTCTGGTTTTTTCCTCAAGAATGCTTGAAAGTCCTCTATTCCACTGGATGACCATATTTTCCCCTGAAACAAAATACTCAGTTTTGCTGGGTAGGTGACCCTTGGGTTCATTCCCAGTTCTTTTGCCCTCTGGAATATCATATTCCATGCCCTTCGATCCCTCAGTGTAGAAGCTGCCAGGTCCTAGGCTATTCTGATTGTGTTTCCACAATATTGAAATTGTTTCTTCCTGGCTGCTTGTAGTATTTTCTCCTTGATCTGGGGATTCTGGAACCTGGCTATAATATTCCTGGGAGTTTTCTTTTTGGGCTCTTTTTCAGGAGGTGATCTGTGGATTCTTTCAACCTCTATTTTGCCCTCTGGATCTAAAACATCAGGGCAGTTTTCCTTGAGAATTTCTTGAAGGGTGATTTCTAGGTTCTTTCTTTGATCATGGCTTTCAGGTAGTCCAATAATTTTTAAATTGTCTCTCCTGGATCTATTTTCCAGGTCAGTGGTTTTTCCCATGAGATATTTCACATTGCCTTCTAATCTTTCATTTGTTTGGATCTGCTTAACAGCATCTTGATTTCTCATAAAGTCATTAGCTTCCATTTGCTCCAGTCTAACTCTGAAGGAATGAATCTCCTCAGTGAACTTTTGAGATTCTTTTTCCATCTGGCAAATTCGACTTTTTAAGGCATTCTTCTCCTCATTGCCCTTTTGGGCCTCCTTTGCCATTTGAGTTAGTCTATTTTTTAAGGTGTTGTTTTCCTCAGTCAGGCTGTTGACCCTCATTTCATACTTTTCCTGCATCCTTCTCATTTCTCTTTCCAATTTTTCCTCCACTTCTCTTATTTGATTTTTAAAGACCTTCTTAAGGTCCTCTACGGCCTGCAACCTGCTCATGTTTCCCCCTGGGGCTTTTGGAGCAGGACTTCTGACCTCACAGTCCTTTTCCCGCTCTATGCCCCCAAAATAGGAGTCTAGGGTTGCATTTTTCTGTTTCCTTTGCCTTGGCATGTTGCCACTTAATTGCTTGACTTTTGGACTTGTTGCCACACTATGGCTTTAAGGCCAGATAGAGGAATTTTCGTCCCGAACGTGTGGGGGGCAACTTCCGTTTCTGGCAAGCTGTAAACCCACCCACAACTTCCACCCTAGATCACAATCCAGATCCAGGGAGGTTAAAGCAAGAGCGATTACCCCCCAAGACTGATCGCTGGATCTCCCTACAATTAATTCGCAGGCCAGGAGCTGGAGCTGCCTCTGAAAGCTACAAAATGGCGTGTCTCCTCAGCAGCTTCTAGCCCCCAGGGGAGGGAGCCGACGCATTCCCCAAATGGTCTCAAAGTCCATAGGACACTAACCTCTTACTTTGTCCTAGGCATGTCTATGTTGATAATTCTGGAGTCGCCACAGCTGCTGGTGTTCTGGGGTTCCTCCAGCTGGCTGCTGGCCCTGCCACCCTGACCAATAGAATTGTTGAACTACTAATTGGAGAATCTTCTACATTTCTTGGTATCCCAGTGCTTGTCCATTATTGTATCAGATGACCTCTTTTTACCTTTCCTGGAGGGGTGTGTGTGTGTGTGTAGGATTTTTTGCCGCTGTTTTCAAGTGTATTAGGGCAGAGCTTACAGTGTCCTTGTTACCCCTCTCCTGAAATTAAATTATATGGAATAAAGAGAATGTTTTTACATGCTATATATATATGTGTGTGTGTGTGTGTGTGTGTGTGTGTGTGTGTGTGTGTGTAAACATCATGCATTTATAAATCTAAAGTATATCACAATATATAGTAATATAATATGTTGTATATGTATATAAGTATGTGTGTGTATATATATATATATGGAATGGTGTACATATATATGTGTACACCTCTTTATGTGAAGTATTCCATTTTTGAAGAACTCCCAATGGGGCAGTTGCTAGATTCTTTTGTAGATTGACAATAGGGTCCTAGGTGAAGGGAATGTGAGATGTGGTGAGATGTGATGCAAGAGAATTTGGATGAAGGGAGGATTCTAGGAAGATGGCAGAGTAGATCAGAAAATTCAAAGCTCTCAAGATCTTCCCCCACAAAAGAGTTAAAACAGCACCTTAGGGCAAACAAAGTGTGGGTGGAGATAAACAAGTACAGGGGCATAAGGGGGGTCTTCCCAGGACAATTTGAGAAGATCAGAAAGAAAAATCCCAGGATGAGGTTTAGTCCCTGTGAAAAGTAAACACTTCCAGGTTTGGTTCTGTTTTAACTGTAAGCTGCTAGCCTCTTAAACAATGAGTAGCCAGCCCTGGGGTTAGTTGGTTTGAGAGGCTGCCTTGGCCCCAGCCACCAGAACTTTTACCCGTGGGATACTGAGGGGAGTTGGGCATTTGATCCCAGGAGGATCAAGGGAACCTCTGCTGACAAGGAATACCAGACCCAGCTGTCCTGAGAAGGGTGGTGGGGTGAGAAGCAACCAGCACATGCCTGGTGAGTGCAGAAGCAATGGAGCAGATACAAATAACTAAGCTCTCACCACCAAAAAAAAAAAAAAATGCACAAGCAAAGGAAAAAGAATCTAACTATAGAAACCTATTATGGGAATAGAAATGGGGGGGGGTCATCTTCATAGAAGGAAAGTGAAGTAAAGAAACACTCAAAGAGTAACATTAAATGGTCGCTTGCCCAAAAAGAATTTATAAAAGACCTTTAAAAAGATTTTAAAGATCAAATGGCAGAGATGGAGAAAAACTAAAAAAGAAAATAAGAATAACAGGAAGGGTATGAAAGGAAAGTCAACCAATTAGAAAAGAAGATCCAGAATATTAAGGAAGAAAATGACACCTTGAAAATTAGAATTGGACAAAGTGAAGCCAGTGAAATTATAAGAGATCAGGAAGTGATTAAACAAAATATGAATAATGAAAAATAGAAGATAAAGTAAAACATCTTATAAGAAAAACAACAAGTTTGGAGAATAGATCAAGAAGAGAAAATATAAAAATAATTGGACTAACTGAAAGTTATGCTCAAAAAAAGAATCTTGATACAATAATACAAGAAATAATTAAAGAATAAGCATTAGGGCAGAAAGTAGAAATAGAAAAAAATCTGTTGATCACCACTTAAAAGAGATCCTTTGAGGAAAAGTCATAGGAGGACTATCATAGTCAAATTCCAAAATCCCCAGCTCAAGGAAACAATATTAAAAGCATCAAGATTAAAACAATTTAAATATGATGGTGCTAGAATTAGAATTACACAAGACCTAGCAGCAAAAACAGTAAAGGACCAAAAGTCTTGGAACACAACATATCGAAGAGCAAAAAAACTGGGGCTCCAGCCAAAAATATTATACCCTACAAAGTTAACTATTATCTTGAATTGAAAAAATGGAAATTTTATAAACTTTCAGATTTTCAAGATTTTGTTAATAAATTAAACAATTCAACATACAAGAACCAATATAAATATAAGGTACATAACAAAACCTGATTATAAAGGATCCATAAGGATAGACTGTTTACTTTTTATGTATGTAAAAATGTAAAATTTATATCTAAGATTCTTATTAACAATTGGGTAGTTCATAAGAAAGATTGGTTAGAACCTGGGCATGATATAAATTTAAAAAGTAAAACCATTTAGGAACAATTAAAAAAGAGCAATTATTTTATACAAATGAGGTACAAGAGGAAGAATTGATACATAAGAATTAGATGGGGGAGGAGGGCTAGCAGTTCTGGCAATCTGCTTTCATTGGGTATGGGTGTAACAGTCAAGTTTTGTAGCCCCTTGTATCGCATTGGGGTGACTTCTGGATGTGAAACTGTGTAACCAGTGGCTTTCACACTCCACACAAAGGCTTAGAACCCCTCAAGGCTCAGAGTTAATAGAGATTATTAGACAAAAAGTCTACATGGTTTCAATAGGAGACTGCCCTTTCTTCAATAATTGACACCAGTGAAATGAGGACATTTTCGATAATGTTTAATCAGGAGTGAGGAATTAGTGGCAGGGATTAACTCATTAATTGTGCCATATAGCAAGAAGCTGGGAGGTTGGGGGAAGGAGGAATACCCAGTCTGGGTTTTATTAGTCTTAGCATTAAGGTTGTCCCAATAGCCACAATTAATACTATCATTTCTACCAAGAAGGGACAAACTGGGTCAGGTAGACCAAACAGTGCTCTATAAGAAAAATACTGTTTCATTTTCTGAAAGACTTCTTCTGAAGTGGGTGGATATTGGGGGAGGGGAGGGTTGGAGAGTGCTGCAGGATACATTTTCACTTAAACACGGAAGTACTTCAAAGTACTTCAGGGACTATGAGAGTTCCATGTTCAGAGAAGTTATTGAGGCAAACCCAAAAGAAACACCATGCTATTTAAGAAAAAACAGCAAAAAAATCTCAGAAACACATAGTTGAAAAAATGATTAGAAAGGGAAATAAGAGTACAAAGCAGTCTATACTGTTATATTGTTAAAATCTATACTTAGCTTGTATGATTTTATTCTTTTTTCCTTTTATTTTTTTAAATTATTTTTTAGTTTACATCATTCATTTCCACAAGATTTTGAGTTACAAATTTTCTCCCCATTTTTCCCCTACCCACCACCCTAAAACAGCAATCCCACTGAATATCCCCTCCCCCAATCTGCTCTCTCTCATATCTTCCCTCACCCCCTCTGACTTTCCAGTAGGGCATGGTGAATCTCTATGCTCCAGTGCCTGTATATCTTATTTCCCAGTTACATATAAAATACTACTACTAGTAGTAATATATATATATATATTTTAAACATTTGATTTTAAACCTTTGAATTCTAGATTCTTTCCTTACCTCCCTCATCACCCACCCTTACTGGGAAAATAAGCAATTCTATATAGGTTGTACATGTGTAGCTATGCAAAACATTTCCATAGTGGTTATATTGTGAAAGACTGACTATATTTCCCTCCATCCCATCCCACCCCCCACTTGTTCTATTCTCTACTTTGATCCTGTCCCTTTTCAAAAGTGGATGCTCTCATTCCCTTCCCGCCTACTCTCCTGTAGGGTGAGATATCCTATTTAGTGTCATTCCCTCCCTAAACCCAATTCAATGAGAATAAGGTTGACTCATTCCCTTTTACCTTCCTGTTCTTCCCCTCCATTGTAACAGTTTTCCCTTGACTCTTCTTTCCTTTTTTTTAGAGCAATTGGGATTAAATGACTTGCCCAAGGTCACACAGCTAGTAAATGTTAAGTCTCTGAGTCTGCATTTGAACTCAGGTCCTCCTGACTCCAGGGCCGATGCTCTGTTCAATGCACCACCTAGCTGCCTCTCCCTTGCCTCTTCTATATGAGATAATTTACACCATTCTATCTCTCCCTATCTCCTCTCATTATATTCCTCTCTCATCTCTTAATTTTACCTTTTAAGTATCATCCCTTCCTATTCAATTGGTCCTGCGCCCCCTGTCTATGTATACCTGTACACACTCACAAATGTATTCATATGCCCAAATACCCTCCTATATAGGCATATATATGCATATATACACATTTCTATTCCCTTCAACTATTCTCATACTGACAAAAGTTTTGTAAGTTACAATTATTGTTTTTCCATGTAGGAAGGTAAGTAATTCAACTTTGATAAATTCCTTATGATTTCTTTTCCCTGTTAACCTTCTCATGCTTCTTGTGTCTGAATGTCAAATTTTCTTTTGTGCTCCCAGAACCCCCAGAGCGCTGCACTGGCCACTCCCTGCCGGGCTGCCAGGCTGTCCTCAGTGGGAGATTAGCTTCTCTGTGTCATTTTGTGGGTTCTGTAGCTCTAGAGTTTGTTCAGAGTACCCTTTTACATAGATTGGAAGTGGTGGCTAGAAAGAACTTTTGAAAAACTATCTAGTTCAAGCATCTTTTCTTTTCCCCAGATGGTGAAATTGAGGCCCAGAGAGTTAAAAGCTACTTGTCCAGGGTTTCATTCAGTAAGAAACAGATTCAGGATTTGAATCTAGATCCCCTGGCCGCATATCTGTGCTTTTTCCACTCTGTCATATTGGCTAGGGCTGTTTTTTGTGACTGGTGGTTAAATGCACCTCCCACCTCTTATTAGAGAGGTGGTGGCCTATGGTTAGGGAGTAAGGCACACATTTGCAGACAGACTCAGTGCATTATTTGTTTTGTTTGACTGTAGGTATTTGTTAGAGGGGAGAGTTTTGTTATGGAGGATGGGTAGTGATAATCATGTAAAAAAGAAAAGAGCATTAATAAAGCTTAAATTATAAATCTCAAAAGAAAAACTTTTTAATTCATTAGGGAATTTTGTTTTCTTTTAATTTATTCATTTAGTTTTAGTTTTCAACATTCACTTTTGTAAGATTTTGAGTTTTAAATACTCCCTCTCCCTTCCCCAAGATGGCCTGCAATCTGATATAGGCTATACTTTTGTTTTGTTTTTATACAAATCCAGTAAACACAATTTTGACTGCAGTATTTTATTTAAACTATAGGAGACAAATTGGTACAAACAGGTAGCCAAACTCCTTCACAGAGGCTTTTTATAAAAATCACTTTTTTTAAAGGAAAGAATAATGAAGAAATCAAAGCTATTAATAGTCACATGAAAAAATGCTCCAAATTATTATTAGAGAAATGGAAATTAGAACAACTCTGTGGTACTATTTCACACCCATCAGTGGACTAACATGACAGAAAAAGAAAATAAATGCTAGAGGGCATGTGGAAAAATAGAGACACTAATGCACACTGTTGGTAGACTTGTGAACTGGTCTAACCATTCTGGAGAACAATTTGAAACTATGCCCAAAAAGCTATAAAGCTGTGTATACCTTTTGACCCAAGAAAACCAGTACTATGTCTGTATCCCAAAATCATAAAAGAAAAGGGAAAATGACCTATATGTACAAAAGTGTTTATAGCAAATCTTTTTTTGTAGTGGCAAAGAACTGGAAGTCAGTGAGATACCCATTAACTGCAGAATGGCTGAACAAATTGTGGTATATGATTATGATGTAATAATATTATGCTATAAGAAATGACAAGGGGGGTGGTTTCAGAAAACCTGGAAAGACTTATATGAACTGATGCAAAGTCAAGTGAGTAGAACTAGAAGAGCATTGTACACAGTGACAACAGTATTGTAATGATGACCAGCTGTGAAAGGCTTAGCTTCTCTGATCAATGCAGTTGATTAAAGACAATTAAAATTATTAATTAATATTAAAGACAAATTAAGACAATTCCAAAGGACTCATGGTAAAAAACACTAATCACCTCCAGAGAGAAAACTGATGAAGTCAGAGTTCAGTTTGAAGCTTCTTTACTTTTCTTGCCTTTTAATTTTTTTTTTTGGCAATATGGTTAATATAGAAATGTTTTCTGTGAAAAAAGGAAAGAATATAAAACCAAGAGAAAATCAGGACACCCAGATTCTAGTCCTGGCCTGTGACATTGGGCAAGTCACCCCATTTCTGGGGCCTCTGACTCCTGCTGTATAAAATGAAGAGGTTAAATTAGATGATATCCAAGACCCTGTCTAGCTCTTGAACATCTACAAGACTTAAAAGTTAAAAGCTCTTAAAAGTTCACAAAACTTTATCCCTAGCAACTAGCTTCTGCAACTACAGAAAAGTTTGTTTTAATAATTAAGATGGCATAGACAGTCCTCAATTTTTGCCCTCACACAAGTAGCTTATGACACAGTCTGAATGATGATGAGTAGTTTTGAAGCTAAAAAAAGAATATGTGTTTAAGCTGTTCAACTCTCACTTTGCTAAGTCTCTAGCTTTGGAAGTACTGGTAAAAAGATGAAGTGACATTGTCTTTGAGGAAAATCACTCAAGGGGGTCAGTAAAGATTTATTATGATCCATAAATAAAAAATGGCTATAAAATTTTATTGTTTGTGTACTGCCTAAATAGGGGCTAGATTGAAATACACACACACACACACACACACACACACACACACACATACACACAAACAGTTTGTGAACTCTCTGTTTTATATTTCAAAGAATTTTTGGATGTAGGGGCTAGGTTGAAATATACACACACACAGTTTGCAAAATGTCTGTTATCTTTCAGAGAATCTTTGGACAAAGGATTATAGGTTTATTTAATTTTGTATGTCTCCATGAGACTGATTTAATGCATTGACATTTTAAAAATTTCCTTCCTGAGAAAAATCAATTCAGAATTTTCTTCCCCCTCTATCTACCTTTCCTTTATTTAAAAAAAAAATTGTGTGAATTAGAACTGTTAGCTTGAAAGATTGTTGTCTTGTTCAAAACCTGTGTGGAAGCCTCTGCCTAACAAGCATGGATGGGACTTTAGCTCTCCTTTAGACTGGCTTGAGGGGGTAGAGGTTGCTTTTGTGAATATCACTTATCTTTCTAATGTGTTTGCATGCAAATTAAACTAAAGTTCCAGTATAAATATTCTTAAAAGTCAAAATTAATGTCAGTGAGAGAGCAAGCTAAAAATGATGGTGATTATTTTGCTCAGCAGTGGAAAATGTTTTGCAAAGCCTTACCTTGGATGAAGGATTTTTCCTAGTATTTCTTAAAAACTAGAACTGTGTGGTAATTTTGATGACTGTCAGTTCCTGTGGGGTGTTTACACAAAGGTACTTTTAAATGAAGAGCCATTTTTAGAGCAATTAAAATACGAGGATAGACAGAGAGTAGTTGGCTCGGGGGAATGACAGGTCAGGGCTGAGGTTTATTGACAGGGCAGGGTCAGACATTCTGTGCTCCCACCACTGCCCTGCAGTACCTGCCCTCAGGGTACATGAAGACTTCAGCCTTTTGAGCTGTCAATCCAGTTCCTTTCTGTTTTACTAAAGCTACACGCATGCAGAAGAAGAGGAACTTGGGAAAGGAGGGGAGGTGAGTTATGTCTCCCGAAACACTGTGGTGTGGTGTGCTATGGAAATGCTGGTTTAGAAACAAGCTGTTAATGTTTGTATACATACACTTTTTCTGGCCTGAATGTTTCTGCTTGTATGGGGAGGAAGGAACTGAAAACATATCAGCGATTGTCTTCTGTTCTTCAGACACTATAGTTTGCAGTTATTGAATCCTGAAGAAAGAAATTGCCTGGCTGAAGTAGTATTTTAATTTCATTTTTTAGTTTTGAGTTACATGCTTCTGGCAAGCTCCCCGACTGCTTCTGTTACCTGGTGGCGCCTATATTTCATCAGACTTAGACAGGCAGACTACCTGGATCCAGGCCCAGATGAACTGTTGTGACTGATAAACATGATCCCACCCTGCCCCCTGCATGGAGCTCCCTCCTTTTCCTAAGGAATCTAAGACTTTGAGTCCTTCTAAGGATCCTCAAGGGAGTTGAAAGAAAAATGTATGCAGGCCTCATTTTATTATTTTCTTTTACTACATCCCTTTTGTACCCAGGGCCAGTGAATATTAACAGTTGTGCTGCCACTCTGCTAGGAAATTGGTAAAAGATTCTTCTAAAATTAAAAATTAAAAAAAAAAAAACCACAGGGATGTCAAATAGTACACAGAATAGTAGAATTGTTTGGCATTTTATGATTGCTGCTTACCCAAAGTGTCTGTGGGTTATTAAACAGACAAGAAGAGAAATGGGTGCTCATTGTTGATAATTTTCAGGTGTCTTTGGGACATTTCTGGAAATTATTATTGTTCTTATTCAGATGGATAGAAACTAGTAAAATGAACTGAGTAAATCTGAAAATCTAGGTCATGTTGGATTTAGAGTAATGATATAACATTCAAACGTTAAACAAATATACTATTTTTAGCTTCATAATATTCTCCTGGTGGCTTTTCCTTTCATTAGAAAATATTTTAAACATTTGTTTTTATGATTGCAAAGAGAGTATTAGCATTCAATGTAATTAAACTTAATTGCATTTCCTATGTGATTTATTTTTAGTCTGTTTTTGTATGCATTTATGATTTTTACCCCTCTGTATACTAGCTCTGTGTACTGTGGGATTGCTTTGATAGGGCTGTGGGAAAATTATCTGTTTGCTATGGAGCAGTCAGAAGTCACAGATTTGTATTGTACTTTTGGAAGTTTTCAAATTATATTTTTGGATGTAGTCAAGTACAAAGATCACCAAACTCAAAGTTCACATGCCAGAGTTACAGTTTTCACTTTTTGTAAGGTGACCTAGGAGACATTACCTCACTTTGTTGGCCTTAATCACCCCATTTGTGAAAATGGCACAATGTCTGCCCCCACCTTCCCAAACTCTCAAGGTGGAGGAGATAATATCTCTAAAGCACATAAAGAAGGTGCTATTTAGCACTCTGTCATGTGGTAGTGTTTCTGTTCTTTGGCACTTGTGTACAGTAATTTTTTCAGCATTTTCCCACTATGATCTAAAAGTTAAGACATTTAGATTCATACCACATAAATTAAAATATTGAATGGGACCCTTTAAGCAAGTAGAAAAATAGAGACATCTTGTGCTTTCTCTACTTCAAAAAACTTAGTACAGGGCAGTGGAGTGTAGATGAGGTGTCATTCTGGGACAAAATAGTGCTGAGGAGTGAGACCGTTACAACCATAATATCCAACTGATATAATATGCCATAATAGGCAGCTGAACTTGGTTACCAGAACCCAGAACTGTGAAGAATGACATTGCCTTTAGACACACAAACTTTACCATTGGCAAGCCAGTATCATTCACAATGTTACTACATTCCACTACTGCCCTATTAAGTTAAACTGGGTTTTCAGTTTGTAGCAAGTTTCAGGAATTTGCCCATGCACATCCCTACTTTTATCCGTGTTGCCAAGCTGTCTCTTCAAGCCTTATAGAACCTTCTTTTTAAAGGTCTCCTATGAGAAACCCTTGTGATATTCAAGTTTTTAGCCTCATAGGATAGAATCTTAGAATTTCCACTAGAGGTAGCATGAATTTAAGTGGTATAGATGGATTGAGTGACTAAAGGCTGTATATTTTTGCTGCATTTGATGTTCTTTAATTTCCTTGCTTGGGAAATGTGAATCAGGTACTTTGATAGTATCATACTAGATATAATATCAATAGATATGTTAACTTTTGAATTATATCATTTGAACATATCAATATTTGAAATTCCTATTCTTTTCCATCATGGTTTTTTTTTTTTCTATTCTCAAGGATAAAATTGATAGAGAAAATGGATAACTGCTTCTTCTTCTTTTTTGGCAATTAGGGTTGAGTGACTTGCCCAAGGTCACACAGCTAGTAAATGTCTGAGGCCATATTTGAACTTGGGTACTCCTTAACTGATTTACTCTATCCACTGTCCCACCTCACTGCCCCTGAGAATGTATAGCATCTTGATAAAATTGTTTTACAGGAAGCAGTCTATACAATCATCTTTTCTGAAGAATTTAATAGAGAGAAATAAGTTTCTATAACAAGAAACCAAAAGAGCCTAAAAATGACCTTAGCTATCAAACACTTGATCTGCCTGCTAAAATTGAAGGATGTGGTGGGTTTATTGTAGACACTCATTTGTAAAAGCTTTACAGAAGGAAGTAGTGGAAGGTCTTGAACAGCATTGTCTCAGAAATAGCAAGAAATGGTAGATGGGAAAAGAAGTTTACAGAAAGTTTGGTAAGAAGCTCAATTTAACTAGATCATCAAGAGTACTTAAGGATAAAAAGAAAAGGACAATAGATGAAAATGGCAGGGGTGGGAGAAGTTGGAAGAGTATTAGGGATGAGTCAAGATAAATTATAATAAATTATTCTTTCCATCAATAGCACATTTAATGTGATATTAAAGAAGAGGCATTACCATCTACTTTGCTGCTACACCCTAAGATGATGGGACCTTTCTATCTAACTTGCAGTTGAACCTTCCATGTACATCATTCTCTCATACTAGTATGTGAGTTCCTCGAAGGCAGGATCTGTCTTAATTTCCTCTTCATATCCTCAGCAGTTAGCACAATGTTTTGCATATAGTAAACCCTTAATAAATGCTTTATTCATTCATTCATTTTTTTATTCTAATATCATAGTTATGTGCTGTAAGGAGTAGAAATGACGCTAAAAACTAGAAGATGTGTACACAGAGGAGATCCATGCTGGAGGCAATGCAACTTTGAGGCCTTTGAGAGATTAAGGTACCTGAAAGAAAGCATGATGCCAAATACTTGGAAAGAATAATGAGTGATATTATTACTGAAAAAATATAGTTGATAAAATATTAATAATTACCAACACATATACCTGTTTTCCACCTCTTCGAAGTTTTTGAGAATAATTTTCACATTCATCAAGGACATCCTTGATGGAGGTATCAGAAAGGAACAGACAGGCCTTCTAACATTAAATAATCTATAGCAATAATCTACTATATTTATGGTCAGACAGTTACTGTGCTTGTTGTTTGTTGACCAAAAAAAGCATTTTATTTTACTCTATAGAGCCAAAGGCAGCCTAATGACTCTCCTCTGACAAGGGCCCTCTCAGCCCTCCTTTAAAATCAGTGGGCAAGGCGGAGCCAAGATGGTGGAATAAAAGCAGGGACTTGCTTGAGCTCTCTCCTAAACTCCTCTAAATGCCTATAAAAATTACTCTAAACAAATTATAGAATAGCAGAACCCACAAAATTAGTGAAACAAATTTCTGGACCAAGACAACCTGGAAGGTCAACAGAAAAGGTCTGTTGCACCAGGCTGGGAGAGGAGTACAGTCCAGCATGGGCTGTGCCAACACAGATGAGGCACTAGCAAACCTGGAGCAGGTCTCATGGGACCATGGGACTGAATCACTGACATCTGTGGCAGTTTCCAGACTCCTCAACCCACAAACACCAAAGACACCTTAGAAAGGTCAGTAAGAAAGGTTTGTTGGGCCTGGGTGAGAGAGGAGCAGGTCTGGTCCCAGCCCCAGATGGTCACGGTGATGGCAGCAGCTGTTTCTAGAGATCTCAACCCACAGATGGTGTTGGGATTGAGCAGCTGATCAGAGGGAGATTTCAGAGATCTCTTTGCTAGTGCTGAGGCAACATTCTCTTGCTTTTCCTATGCTTGGATCTGGGTCACAATCCTGGATGGTGGTCCTGAGGTGCTTGTGGCAGTGGTGGAGAGGGAATCTTCTTCACAGTTCCAAGAGAGAAAAGAGTGGTTGTGGTTACTCACAGACCAGAGCTCAGACCAGGAGAGGAATAAACATCTCTCCTTTGATCATACCTCCTTGGAAGAACTGAAAATTTACAGGTCCCTAGAAGTATCTCTGAAAACAAACCCCCTGAAGCTTGGGACAGTACACCCTCCACACTGGAAGCAGAGTCCAGCCTTAACAAAGTCCAACCTTAAAAAGTCAAGTAATTGACTAGGGAAATGAGCAAACAGTGGGGGGAAGAATCAGACTACAAAATCTTATTTTGGTTACAAAGAAGATCAAAACATATGACCAGAAGGAAAAAACAAAGCAAAGCTCTTACATCCAAAGCTTCCAAGAAAAATATGAATTGGTCTTAGCCCAAGGAAGAGCTCAAGAAGGATTTTGAAAAGCAAGTAAGAGAAGTAGAGGAAAAATTGGGAAGAGAAATGAGAGAGATGCAAGAAAATAATGAAAAATGAGTCAACAGCTTGCTAAAGGAGACCCCCAAAAATGCTGAAGAAAATATCACCTTAAAAGTAGACTAACTCAAATGTCAGAAGAGGTCCAAAAAGCCAGTGAGGAGAAGAATGCCTTAAAAAGCAGAATTGGAGAAATGGAAAAGGAGATCCAAAAGCTCACTAAAGAAAATCGTTCCTTCAAAATTAGAATGGAGCAAATGAAAGCTAATGACTTTATGAGAAATCAAGAAATTATAAAACAAAACCAAAATAAAAAAAGATAGAAGACAATATGAAATATCTCATTGGAAAAAACAACTGGCTTTGGAAATAAATTTAAAATAAAGAGAGATAATTTCAAAATGTTATTTTTATATTTTATAATAATTTTACATTTTATATATTTATGTATAATTTAATACATTATTTTATAATAGTTACAAAAACAATTTTAAAATTATTTAAATTTAAATATGCCTGAAAGCCACAATCAAAAAAAGAGCCTAGACATCATCTTTTTTTCCACTTTTTGGAGGGGGGAAGGCAGGGCAATTGGGGTTAAGTGACTTGCCCAAGTTCACACAACTAATAAGTGTTAAGAGTCTGAGGCTGGATTTTAACTCAGGTCCTCCTGACTCCAGGGCCAGTGCTCTATTCACTGCACCACCTAAACACCCCTAGACATCATCTTTCAAGGAATTGTCAAGGAAAACTGTCCTGATATTCTAGAACCAAAGGCTAAAATAGAAATGGAAATAATCCACCAATCACCTCCTGAAAGAGATCCCAAAATAATTTTGTAGCCAAATTCCAGAGTTCCCAGGTCAGGGAGAACATATTACAAGCAGGCAGAAAGAAACAATTCAGGTACTGTGGAATCACAATCAGGATAGCCCAAGATTTAGCAGCTTCTACACTAAGGGATCAGAGGGCTTGAAATATGATATTCTGGAGGTCAAAAGAACTAGGTTTAAAAGCAAGAATCACCACCTGAGTATAATATTTCAAGAGGGAAAAATGTATATTCAATAAAATAGAGAATTTTCAAGCATTCTTGATGAAAAGACCAGAGCTGAATAGAAAATTTGACTTCCAAATATAAGACTGAATAGAAACATGAAAAGGTAAACAGGAAAGAGAAATCATAAGGGACTTAGTAAAGATGAACTATTTACATTCCTACATGGAACGATGATATTTATAAACTCATGAGACTTTTTTCAGTATTGGGGTAGTTGGAGGGAATATATATATATACACAGAGGGCACAGGGTGAGTTCAGTGTGAAGGCTAGGTGGCGCTGTGAGTAAGCGCACCAGCCCCAGAGTCAGGATTACCCAGGATTGGTCCTGGCCTCAGAAAATGAGCACCCACACATAAATAATGACTGGCTGTGAAACCTTGAACAAGTTACTTGACCCCAATTGCTTAAAAAAAAAAAAGACTGTGACTATAAGTATCATATGACATTCGACCACAAAATATACCAAACTCTCCAGATAGAGAATAGAACTGAAGCATTTATTTAGACATCAGAAAACCAAATCCCAAGACCAGTAAGCTGATTCCATCATAGTACCAAAGATATTCAGAAGCCATAATAATGCTGAGAGCCACAGCATCCTTCAGCCTTCCCACAAACCAGTACAAGACCAGTATTTACTCACAAACCTCTCTCTCCTTGCCTCAACCACCTCTCTCTCCCACTGTCTCTCTGGCTCTAATCCAGCTTCCTGTGGGTTCTGCTGCCCTTTAGCAAACTCCTCCTACCACAGGCTCCATGGGACTACATTCAGCCTATTAGGGGGCAGAGTTTACTTTTAAAGCAAGGGAGGTCTTCAAACTCTCCCCATGTCTATTAAGGAACAGGGAAGATCTTCAAATTCCTATTCCCATTACATCATGTCCCTTACATAGCAAAAATACCTTAACAGTAAATGAGAGTTTGGGGATAACTGGTGGAAAAACTGGTGTCAACAGAACTTTGCAACAATATAACAGGGATAATAGAAAACTTTGCACATAAAATAATAGCTTAGGGTGGGGGCTTGGGCACAAGCACCCCATCCTTCCCCCCTCAAACGAATGGGGCTCAAAATATTGGGGTAAGGGTCGAAGGTCTCTTCTCCAAAGCTACTTCAAGCTGAAATTGGATATAGAGCTGTCCCTGCCCCCAAGATGTCCCATTCAAGAGCTCAGTTCTTTAGCTGTCATCTGGAGGTGACAGGTCCAGAGGGGGCACATCACAGTCATGGACAGGGGGGTGACATCCAGCTTAAGTGATCAGTCATCTGCAGAAACAAATCTTGCAAACAAGTTTAACAGACACAAAGTCAACAAGAAACAAATATAGGGTCAGCTGTGCCTCTGGAGTCCATGAACTCATCATCATAATCTCATTGACAGCAGAATATATGACACTGTCCTCCTAGCTCTGTTCCAGTGTCTTGATACACTGCCACAAGTTCAGCACATTGACCACTTCCACCTATCCCAGCACTTTCTTTAATCTGAGTCCCCCTGAAGGTGTGACAAACTTGGATACAGTAGTTCAGGAGCATCTGTAGGGGCAGCCCTTACTTCTCTATTCCATCTGATATTAAGCCCCTTATCTCGGTACATTTTATATAGTTTATTAGTTGGAATACCATCAATTTTTCTAAAATCAACCTCTGCTCTCAGTAGAGCAGTAAACTATTCTTTTCTTGGCATCTATTCTGACTTTGAGTCCTCTGGCCATTTACTTTTCTCCCACAAGGAAATTTTTCTTTTTCCCATTCTCCTAAGTGACTTAGCTGTGAAATCTTATCCAGCACCTTTGATGGAGGGTTCCCTATTTCACCAATTAGGAGAGTCAGAAGTAGGTGCTTAAGCAGGAGGAGCTGTCTTCACCATGATATTTCTTTTTTTTTTTTTGGAGGGCAATTGGGGTTAAGTAACTTGCCCAAGGTCACACAGCTAGGTTTTTGTTTGTGTGTGTGTTAAGTGTCCGAGGCCGGATCCGAACTCAGGTTCTTCTGACTCCAGGGCCGACACTCTACTCACTTCGCCACCTAGCCGCCCAACACCATGCTATTTCTATGAGGAACTGCTAAGGGGATTTCATGATACGTATCTGCATCTCCAACCATCATAGCAGTTTTCATTACTTCTTCTTTCAACTTTCTCATGCAGTCTCTGAGTGAGTACCAGGGTCTGTCTCCACTAGACCACATAGAATCAGCAGAATACATTCTATTGCATCCATCAGCAGCTAAAGCTAACAGATTGGTGGTATTGTTATCTCCTGCCAAAGGAAAGCCTCTAAAAAGCTTGCTGAACAAAAGGATTCTGGCAAATACTTATAAATTTCAAGCAGTGCACTCTATCTGTCACTATCCCAGCAGGTCCTTTGTCAGTGATTCTTACCATCCAAGACACTAAGGATTCTCCCATCCTTTGGGTGAATCTGTTCAAAATATCAGTAATCTCCTGTTCAGTGAAATCCTCAAGTATCTCCTTGAGTACTGCTTGCCCTCCCTGACTCTCCTGCCTTCTTTTCAGTGAGGTGAGCTTCTGCCCTTGTAAAAGCTTCCTCATGAAACAATGTATCATTCTGTATTGTATCACTTGATCCCAGTGCACGCTCTTGGGAGTTATTGTCATAGCAACTAGGCTCAGACTCTACCAAAACTGTATGAACTTTCCTCCTGTTACTTTTTTGCTTCTTTTTTCTGAGTCAAATTGACAACAGCCCTCTCTGCTTCCAGAGATTCTCCAGTAATCTCTCCTTCCACCTGAGACTCAGATTGCTCTTCTTCTTTTTTTTTTTTTTTAAAGCAATTGGGGTTAAGTAACTTGCTCAAGGTTACACGGCTAGTCATTTGATTTATGCGTGGGTGCTCATTTTCTGAGGCCGGATCTGATCTCGGGTCATCCAAACTCCGAGGCCGGCACTCTTACTCACTGCGCCACCTAGCCGCCCCTTTAGGGCAATTGGGGTTAAGTAACTTGCCCAAGGTTACACGGCTAGGTTTTTGTTTGTGCGGATTAAGTGTCGGAGGCCGGCTCCGAACTCAGGTCCTTCTGATTCCAGGGCCGGCGCTCTATTCACTGCGCCACCTAGCGGCCCCTCAGATTGCTCTTCTAAAGGAAGTCTCAAATTCTGGCACTTAGCCAATTCTTGTAACAGGTTGTCTCTGCTTTTACACCAAATATGGTAGTCTGTTAGCAAAACCCAGCCTCTGCTACTCACTGCCTCCAGCTCTCTCTCAGATTTTATTGTTATTCTTTGCAAACATGTTTCTAAATCTCTAGGTTCTCCCTGCTGTAGTCTCTGTTCCCAGTTTTCACTTTTAGACTTCTCCCTTGCTAGGGAGGTATACGGCAAATCCTACCATCCTGGGATAGCCGTTTCTTCTTCTAAATCCCTTCTGCCTCCAACTAGAGGTCTGATATTTCACCATCCCGTCCCTGTTGCCAAATGTAGCACCAGTGCAATATTTACAGTGCCCATAATCACAATAAAGACCACGACTATAGGTATCGCATGATGTTTGATTGCAAAATATACCAAGCTCCCCAGATAGAGGATAGAACTAAAGCATTTATTTAGACACCAGAAAACTGAATCCCAAAACCAGTAAGCTGATTCCATCATAATACCAAAGATGTTCAGAAGCCATAATTACAATGAGAGCCACAGCATCCTTCAGCCTTCCCACAAACCAATACAATCAATATCTACTCATAAGCCTATCTGACTCCTTGCCTGAGATCATCTCTCCCCCACCACCATGCTAGCTTTGACCAGCTTCCTGTGGATTCTGCTTCCCTTCAGCAAACTCCTCCTACCACAGACTCCATGTGACCACATTCAGCCTATTAAGGGGCAGAGTTTGTCTTCACAGCAGGGAAGCTTCCTGTGGGTTCTGCTGCACTCTTTAGCAAATTCCCTTCATCATAGGCACCATGTGATTACATTCAACTTATTAGGGGGCAGAGTTTACTTTCAAAGCAGGGGAGGTCTTCAAACTCCCCCCCCCCCCAGGTCTATTAAGGGGCAGGGAAGATCTTCAAATTCCCATTCTCATTACAGGTGGGGTCAGGGGAGAGATGGGAAGAAAATTTGGAAGTTGAAATCTTGTGGAAGTGAATGTTGAAAACTAAAAATAAATTCATAAAAAAATAAATCAAGAATAAACAACAGTTGCTAGGGAAGAATGAAGAACAGTTAGCAACTTTATGAAAAAAACTCACTGGGCAGTAGCACAATGTGATGGGAAGACATTTGAGGTGAGCAGAGCTGGGTTTCAGTTCCAGCATTGCTGCTTACTATCCATGAGACATTAGACAAGCCACTTAACTTCCCTGATTCTTGGTTTCCTCATCTGTGAAATGAGGGGCTTAGATTACATGCCCCCTTCCAGCTTTAAATCTATGATCCTGTAGCCCTAAGAATCCTTGAGAGATCAAGGGGAATAACTTTGCTCAATGACTTTCTCATTCTATACCAACCAAGTGACATGTAAAACATAGAAGGGACAGTTATGACTGGAAAACAAGAGGGACAGTTGTTTAATAAGACCAGGCTCACTTCCTTGGGAACCATGTTACATTGAGAAATGTATAGGTAAGTAGGTCTGAAAAACACTGAGCATCCTCCCTGCACAGAATTCCTAGGAGTGTGTGGACAGAAGTCAAAGCAGGATGAGAAGCTGTGTCAGGATTGTGATCTGCACTGTTGGAAGGAAAGGGAGGTCATACTTTATAGAAGTGGCCCCCCTTCACAGTTGCAAGCTACTTCTAGTCATTCATTTTTAGATAACCACAGAAAAGAACTTAGGTATAATTTAGTCCAGTTCTCTCATTTTGCAGTTAAGGAAACTGAGACCCAAAAAGGTTAAATTCATTCATTCAGTAGACATTTATTAAGTCCCTACTATGTGCCGGGAACTGTGCTAAGCACCCAAGGCCAAACAGCTAATGAGTGTTATAGCTAACACTGTATTCCAGATCTCCATGAGTCCATATGAGTCTGTGACTTTTCACTAAACCCTGTTGCCACTTGTAATTTAGCTCAGTTTATTTTTTTCTGATGTCCTAATAAATTTATAGCATCACTTGTGGCATGTTAAAATGTGTAGTGTGATTGAGTTAGAAAGCTCCTTGCTATGAAGCTGAAATAACCATTTAGAGGCAAATGCTTTCTGCTGGTTTAGTGACTACAGTGAAACCAGTTTTGTGCCACTGGAACCCAGGGGTGTTTGAAGGATCAGAGGAGAAAAGTGGATAGAGAGTTGGTTCTAGGAGCTGGTTGATCATAAAGGAGACTTCTACCATTTTAAGAACCATGTTCTTGTGTACCTCAGTTTACACAATAAATGTTTTGAAAATTTTTAGATGAGTAAGCTTTTTTAAAATTACATTCTGTTTTCCCACTAACTCCCCTTTGTAATTTCAGGAATTTTTTATCTTAATTTCAAATTGATCTTCATCTTTAAATGTCTTTGAAAAAATTAACTAAATTTCTCTAATCCTTAGCCTGTCAAGTAATTAATAATGTAAATATTCACCTTAATGTAGTGTTATGAGGGAGAAAAGGGGGAAAAGACGCTGTGCTGCTATTTAAGTGATTAAGTGAAGGAAGAATACTTTTGTAATGTGAATAATCATGCCCTAATGCATCTGTTTTGTAAGTCTGGAATTTTCCACATGAGGTTTTGTTAAAGTAGAAATTTATAGCTATGTACTTATATTTTATAGAGGTTTCCTGGGAGAAGAGGGATAATAGAGGGTCAAGCTAGATATATGAGACTTAACTTGAATTCATTCTTAGTTCAGAGTCGGATTAAAGGGAAGGTCCTTCAGAAGAAGGCAAATTCTGAGTTGAGGTTTAAGGGATGATAGGAATATGGTTGGAAAAGTGAATAAAAGAGATTGTTCCAGATATAATGCACCTTGTACAAAGTTAAACAATGAGAAATAAATGGGAACTGAGGTTTTTCAGTTAATAAATGATCAAAGAAGCCAGTCCATATGGTAAAAGAATAAAAATAATAATAGTAATAGCTCACATGTATATAGTACATTGTGGTTTCAGATATTTTACACTGTATCTTACAAAATGATGTCATTATTAAAACTTTTTTTTGGAGGGGGCGGGCAGGGCAGTTGGGGTTATGTGACTTGCCCAAGGTCACATGGCTAGTAGGTGTAAATTGTCTGAGGCCCAATTTGAACTCAGGTCATCCTGACTCCAGGGCTAGTCGGTGCTCTATTCACTGCACCACCTAACTGCTCCTGAAACTCTTAAATGTTAATAAATGAAGCTACCAGTTGCTGTACTCTAAAGAATATAGAATCCTTTCATTTTTTTTATCCATTATGAGAAGCAAGCAACAACTTGAGAATAGCAGGAGCCATCAATAATTTACCAAAGTAGAAAATTGTTTTGTATTCTGGATTTGGTAGCTACATAGTATCAAAGAGCTATGGGAAAAAAAACAACATTCATTTTTGAAAAGAACAGGAGAGGGGGAAAGACCCAGCCTTACTGAATACAGTTCTTGTCCCATGGAAACAAAGTAAAAATCAAAAGTTTGTATTGATGGAGCAAAGTTTGTCTACCCTTTCACATTTTAGTTTATATCAGGGCACAGCATGAACAGCCGCAGAGATTGTAGAAAATAGTGAAATCTAAAAAGAATAAACTTGATCAGATCCTACACTTCATTCCTAGACAAAATACTTTGTGTTTGTCAACTTAAATGGAGGTCTCTATTGGAGTACTTTGAGAATCTGTCCTTTAAATTATTGACATGAACAAAGGTGTTGTTCTCATCAGAGCTGCAAATAACTTAAAACTTGGAGAGCATAAGTAACATGTTAAATTCTAAAGTCAGTATCAAAAAAGATTTAGATAGTCCAGAATGTTGGATCGAGCCTATGAAGACAGAATTTCATAGGCATATACTTAGGTTTAAAAAAAAAAAAACCTTATAAATATAGGGTAGGGAAACATGGGTAAAAAAGCAGATTTCCATTTGATTTAAGGAAAAATTTGTCAATAGTTGGAGGTATCCACAAGTGAAATGGACCACCTCAGGGGTATCGAGTTCCTCTGCACCAGGAATTCTTCAAGCAAAGTCTTTGTGACCAAAGTCAGAAATGTTATATAGGGAGTGCTGGGGTGAAATTTATGTCTTCTTAGTTAGTCAACAAGCATTTATTAAGCACCTACAGTGTGCTGGGCACTATGTTAATCAATGGGGATGCAAAAGAAAGACAAAAGACAGTTCCTTCTTTCAAGGAGCTCATGGTCTAGTGGGAGAGATGACTTGCAAAAACTATATAAAAACAAGATATAAACAGGATAAAGTAGAGATAATCAACAAAGAGAAGCCCCTAGAATTAAGGGAACTGGGAAAATCTCTTTCATCTCTGAGATTTTATGATAGTATCTTCTTAATACCAAGTCCCCAAGTGTTATAATGCTGGCAAATGTCTTAACTTTCTCATCAGTTAATATTTCTGCCTTAATGTCTTGGCTCTAAGAGGTTTGCAGCTGCATAAATTTCCTGACAACAGATTTCTTCCAGGTTTTTAAATAGTCTCACTTTACTTTCATCTGTGATTGTATGTGAAAATACACTTAAGATTTTCAGAAACAATTGATTTTATTTGGCCATTTGTTCAGCAAATTTCTCTAATTCTTATGCAGTGATTACTGTAAATAATTTCAAAAATAATTTTCCCATTACATAGCTTTTAGAAATTTTTTTGTGTAATAAAGTTTAGATGAGTGGTAGCATAGCATAGTGGATAGAGAATGAGGAAGACCTAATCAGAGGTGGGCAACCTATGGCCATCTAGGTGCTCAAGTGTGGCCCTTTGACTGAATCCAAACTTCACCGAACAATTTGTTCAAGAACAATACAAACTTGGATGACCAGAAGGAGTGTGGTGTCCTCAAAAGAAATTGAAAAGTTAGGAAGGAGTTAGTTTCTGAGGAAAAACTAATGAGTTCTGTTTGGGATATTGAATTTGAGATGCCTGGGGGACATCTGGTTTAAATGTCCCAGTAGGCAGTCTGGGATGGAGGATGAAATTTAGGAGATGACTATAGATATGCCTACCTGGGAATCATATGCAAATTGGACCCATGAGTACTGATGAGACCATTGATCAGATGCAAAGAGAGAAGAAACCAGCCTAGGAAAGAGCCTTGGGGTAGTTAGGAAGTTAGGAAGCATGATGTAGATGGTGAGAAGGCCAAGGAGACTGACAGAGACCAGTCAGAAAGTAGGAAGGGAGTTAAGAGAGGGTATTGTCAGAAAACCCTAGAAAAGAGAGGGTGGTAGATAGTTTCAGATGCTGCAAAGAGGTCAAGAAAGATGAGGACTGAGAAAAGGCCATTGGATTTGACCATTAAGAGATCATTGGTAATTTTTAAGAGAGCAATTTAAGTCAGATGATGAGGTTGAAAGCTAGATTACAAACAGATGAGAAATGAATGAGAGAAATGAGAAATAGAGACAGATTTGAACTTTAAGGGGGGATAGTAGGACTAAGTGAAGATTTTAGGGAGACCAAGACATGTATAGGCATTGAGGAAGGAGCCAATAGATAGGGAGAAATTGAAGATGGGGGGAGTGATTTCAGGGCCTGGAGAGGATAGGATCAGGTTTGCAAGAAGAGTACTGAGACTGGAGTAAATGACGAGAGTACAGGGAAAGCTAACATTTATTTCATTTAACCTCATAACATCCCTAAGAGTTGAGTGCTACTTGCCCAAGTTCTCATAGCTGTTAAGTGTCTGAGACTGGATTTGAATTCAGGTCTTACTGACTCCAGGCTCAGCCTTAAACCCACTGTGCCACCTAACTGCCCCAAAGATGTCAAGGGGTTGTGTGATATAGAAAATGGAGAAGCTCAGTATGAATGGCTGTTTCTTTCCCACTAGTAAACTATGATGTGAGTTCCTCAGCTGTGAAAGTCAGAGGAAGTAATGACATAGGAAGTTGGAGGAGAGAAGATTTATGCCGCCCACCATGGGGAATGTGATTGAGAGTCAATTATGGGGAAAGTAAAAGAATTGGATTGCCTTGCAAGAGTGAGGGCCCAGTTGAAATTATTTAACATTTGGAATGGCTTATTCCAGCATGCTTGACTGATTTCTGGAGCCTTCTTTTTAGTGAAGGTGTGATCTCAGGCCCCTTTCTAGCTCTAAATCCATGAACCTAAGCTGACCAACCATCATCATAGGATTTTCTTTACCAGAAGTTTCCTACACCAATAAAAATAAAAAGTCTAGAGGAAAAATATTAGATACCAATTTCTGAAAAACATAATTTAAATAAACATTTTACAGTTATTGATGTTGTATATGTGTCTGTTTTTAAAGGCTTCACATCACAGGGTGAAATTTGAAGGGAATGAACCAAAATAGTGATTTAAAATGTTACCCATCTCTTTCCAGGGTGCCTGAAATCTCTGTTTGTCATTTTTTAGGTGGATAGGACACTGTTTCCAGAAAATCTCAGTTAAAATGTAAATATATTACCTTGAAGTTAAAATACTCTTCACCTTGAACACTTATAATTAATAGATATTAGTTCTCTCATTAGCTGGAAATGGATATTTTTACTTCAGGACTGGAAAAGAAATGGGTCAATATTGATGAGAAAAGGCAAAGCATATCTGGAGCCATCTTTGGAGGCTTTTGATGGGGGACAGAGGGAAAAAGAAGAGCTCCCAAAAGGGAAGTGGAGGGCTGCTAAAGGCAAACTTAGCAATTTTGCCAAGCCCTAACCTCTACAGCACTAAATGAAGCACAGTTAAAATACACACTTGATGGGAAATAGTCTGGAGATAAGAGTTATAGAGCCTATACTATTAAAATGAATTTTACACCATCATATTCAACTGGGTTGTATAATAATGATGTTCGTGGAACATCATTTACCTCTCTGACATGCCTGCTACTTGAACAAAATAATACCTTTGTGGAGGAGAACTAAACATAGAGGCATTCTTTCTTTTGGAGTCTAAACAGAGCAAGCCTAGAAAATAGCATGTTAAATTCAGATGCGGATTGTTGGCAAGACTAGAGTTTAGTTTTATCCAGTGTATTTCTGATGCATTTCACTAAATGCCTTTTTCAGAAAAGGGGGGAGACTGGTAGTCAGCCTGATTAAAGTGAGCAGTGACTCGGTGACTTTAGAAATGGCAGTTGGAGAATTTGAATCTGAAAATAAAACCATACATAAATTGACCAAATATTTTTCAGCAATGAAGTAACCCATAGCAAGAAGTAAAGCTTTATTGTATGCTTTACATAAGTACCTCAGCTAGTTGGGTTGATCATTATTGGGCTGCCACTTTCCATATCCTTGCTGCTGCTCCCCCATGTCCTTTGTTGTTGCTCCATTGGCCAAACATATGTAGCAGTACCACAGGGCACCAAACATACCACCAGTTACTAAATGCTGCCAGATGTGGTTAGGATGAATTGATTTAAATGATTATGATTTAAATAGTTAACTTTACCTGTTTTCTTTAGAGTTTTGGGTTTCTTTCCTGTAGTAAAATGCATTTTTTAAATTATTCCAGTTATGTCTTGTGTCCTGTCCTACCGCTTTGTGCTTGAGGGGGAAAGGCAGAAGAAAGAAAAGAGAATAGATATTTGTTTCATTGAGCTTCAGTGGTTTTGATTTTGACTTTTCCCCTTGTGGCAAATAATTGTTAGATGCAACAGATTTACTTACCTTTACTTACTACTTACTTACCTTAGTGAAGGATGTTTTGATTGTTTAAAGCTTAGGTGAATCTCACAGGTATGAATTTTTAGCTGGAATTATGGATTTTGTCTGAGCCCTATTTATTTCAATGCTTCTGAAAGGAAACTTTTTCACTTGGCCTAGAGAAGCCTCCTGCTTCAGTAAGCTAATCTTACTATATAAGAGCTTTTTTTCCTGTTTGCATTTTTATTACATTTGAAGAACTGGGGTGAGTCCATATCTAAAAGACAGACACATCTAGATACCTGTTCACTTGTTTTTTTTTATAACAAAATGTTTATTGAAGGAATCCATTAAAAATTTTTTTTCATTTTAAAGGCAGATTACTTTCACTTGAATTGGCTGATTGTATAGTAATTACTTTTCATTGTCTTGCTTGTTTTTCTGGGGTTTTTTTGTTTGTTTTTGTTATAAGTAGGGGTAAAAACTGGAGCTGTGATTTCACAGGTATAGAGAGCTTCCAGATGTGGATATTCCCTTTGCCAGTATAGGTCAGCACCTTATCTGCAACTTAGAGTCTTAGGGCAGGTGTACTTAACTATACATCCATCGACTTTTTAAAAACATATGTTTTAATAACTATTTCAGAATCATGATTTCCTTTGCTATCTTAAATATTTTATGCATTTTAAAACATTTTTCTGAAAAGTTTATAGGTTTTACTAGACCGTCACAGCAATCTATGACATAAAAAAGGTTAAGAACCCTGTCTTAAAGAGTTGCTGTGAAGTTAAGTGACTCATCCAGGGTCAACTGCCAGCATATATCAAAGATAGAACTGGAGCCCAATTTCTTCTGGCTCCAAGGCTGACTCTTTGTCCATTATGCCATGATGCTTTTTGAGAAGTTAAAACAAAGCATGAAAAATTTTCCCTTTCTTCCGATTATCAATACATATTTTAAGTTACTAGCACTAAAATAGAAATAAACTTAAATAGGGCAGGTATATGTTTCTGTATGTATGAACTTAACCAAAACTCAGTGCCCTCATCTGTAAAAACAGAGAAGATTGGATTAATCTCTTCCAGTTCTAAATCCTGTAATTCTAATGTTTTGTTTAGAAGTGCGATGATCTGTAGTAAAAGCAATAGAAATAAAAGTAGCAACCTTATAGTTGTTATTTTTAATCCTCAAGATTATTAGCTACCTGTGGAGAAAAAGGAAATAAGTTGCTTTCTTTTTAGTCTTAAAAATGAACACTTTCTAACAATGAATAGGCTGGTATCAAGTTATCAAATTACTTTTTCTTGTGTATCAAATGCTAGAGTCTTGGAAAAGCCATATATCTGAGACAGAGACGGATTGCTCCCTAATAGCCAAGAGGCCCTCCCTAGTAGGTTGGGGTAGTGGTTGCCTAAGAGCCAGCTCTACAACTAATTGTGTGGCCTTGAGCAAGTCATTTATTTATTCCCTTAAGAGACTGAGTCTAATCACATGTAAAATGAAGTTTTAGAACAAGTTGGACTTGATTATCTCTGAGGTTCTTTCCAGATCTGAATTTTTATGGATGAAACTTAGTAGCATCCTATACACATACATAGCCCATGGAAACCAATAAACATTTCTCTAAGCCACCAACTGATTAGGCAAAACAGTTTGGGGCAGTACAAGGTTTGGCTCAGGATTCAAAGGATAAGGATTTATATATTATCCCTTATATTTAGTATCTGTGTCACCCAGAACAAGTAACTGAGACTTCCTCAGTTTCCTCATCTTACAAATGAGGAGGTTGGACACTGAGGTCCTTTTCTGCCCTAGATATGCGATCCCATGAACACATTACGTTTTTAGGCCTGTTTCCTCAAGTATAAAATGAGAGTCCAGCTGAGTAGCCTGAGGTCTCTTCTAGTTCTGTCTAGATTTATGGTCAGTCATTGAAGAGCAGGGAGTTGGAAATATGTTGTTTCCTGTGGTTTGCCTTTTTTGGGGGAGGAAAGGGTGGGAGAGAGGTCCTATGGGCCAAGGTCAGGAGGACAAGTGTATAAGGTCTGAACTTGTCGGAGCCACTACAGGAAAGGAAACATACCTCAGGAAGGATTTATAGTTCAGTGCAGAGAGGGAGTACTTTTAGATTTCCCTAGAACCGGCTGCTTCTGGAACCCCAGACATTTATAGCTACAGGCTTCTCCTAGATTCCTCTCTTTCCAGGGAGAGAGAGCCTTAAGGCAACCTCTGAACAGCTCATTAAGACAATTGAATCTTAGAATCATATTGGAGAATCAGTTATAGAATCTCCTTGTTGGCAAGTTACAATGAAGACCTTTCCTTCTATCTTTACATATAGAACATGATCAGATTTGTGCAGTGCTACTGGTAAAGTTCCCAGTTACTGACTCGAACACCAAGTACACTGAATTTCTTACATATATCTATATAGTGGTGTGCTAGTAAATATTTAACAACCAGCTTGGGAGGGGGGAAGGGTGGCAGGTGGTGTGGTATGGTGGTGGTGGTGGTGTGTGAATGCATGCAGAACACACTTTTAAGTTTAATCTACACACTTAATGTTTTCTCCATTGCTTTCTTAAGTCTAGACAATCCACAAAACCATAAATCAAACCCTGGTTTGTAGGTTTGCCAATTTCTGAAGTATAACTGCTCAAAATGAAAGATTAACAATTATACGGCCATTTCAGGCTGCCTCTAGCACTTGCCATTCCCACATCTCTGCTAACCAGTGTTAGGCTGCTAACTGGGATGGGAGTTTGCTAACTTCTAAGGATCCAAGGGTTTGAGAATGAGGGTGAGATCCTTTGACCCTTTTTATTCCCCTTCCCTCCTGCCAGCTTCCCCCTCCCCCATTTTCCTCAGTAATTCCAGACCCTTTGATCCTCTTAAATATCAGGGGAGGGAGATCAGGATTTGGGCAGGTGAACGGAAGGATGAATGTCTTCCCAGAATCTCCATATTCCCTTCTCCTTGTGTAATATTGAGTGAATTTTCCTGTAGAAACATAATAAATGATGTTCATTTTTCAGACTATGCCATTAATCTTCAACATACTAAAACTCCCATATATTTACAGTATCATAGTTTTCACCCTTTCTTTTGTGTATATACAACACTTTATTTACGCTATTGGTTAGTCTGATAACCACTATGTATAACATTGTTTCTATGGGAAAACATGTTCAAAGTTCCAGACAATTGACTTATAAACACATTTGTGGAGTGCCACTATTTATAAATGGAGGGTTTCCTGCATAAATTAATTATTAAGCACCAAAATATTCTGCTCCAAAAATACTACATAATGTGTTTATTATTTGGTGGGAAAGGGGAAACGAACAGTGAGACACTAGGACAATCCTGTGTACAAAGAAGAGGTAGCATGGAACAGTTAAAAAGAAAAGCTCTGGGGGATATGGGTTCATATCCCACCTCTAAACTATAAAGCTGGACATGCAACCTATCCTACTTAGGCCTTGGTTTTCTCTCTAATATGAAGGAGTTGGACTAGATAATGGTTTTTTAACAAGGGCTCTGTGAACTTTTTTTTTTCTTTTTGGAGGGGGGAAGGTAGGGCAATTGGGATTAAGTGACTTGACCAAGATCACAAGGCTAGTTTTGTGTTAAGTGTCTGAGGCTGTGAACTTGTTTTTAAAAACATTTTTGATAACTGTATTTCACCATATGGGGCAGTGAGGTAGATAGAGCACTAGGCCTGGAGCCAGGAAGACCTGAGTTCAAATGCAGCCTTAAACACTTACTAGCTGTGTGACCCTGGGCAAGTTACTTAATACTGCTTGCCTCAGTTTCCTCCTCTGTAAAATGAGTGGGAAATGGCAAACCACTCTAGTATCTTTGCCAAGAAAACGAAGAATCAGACTGAAAAGGGGGTATACAGAAGTTGTCACAGGGGCCCATGACACAAAAAAAGGTTAAGAACCTTTGAAATTGATGGATTCAGAGGTTCCTTCTAACCCTAGCTCTATGATCTTAAAACTATAATGACGAATTTTGAATTTTGCCAAAGTTGCTACTGATACCAAAAGTTTAATTTCTCTTTCTCTCTGTCTCTCTCTGTCTTTTCTCTGTTTCTGTTTCTCTCTCTCTCTTTGGTTTGGCCCTCAGTTTAACATTTTATATAAAAGTTCAAACATATACTCAAGAATAGCTGCTTCTCTAACTTGTTTAGGCATTAGGAGTGATAATTATAATCTGCTTTAGGCTATGGGCTAGAATACTTTATAAAGGAAATCTTCATTCTCAGTTATAAAGGTGGAGCTCATAAATTCCAGTTGCCAGGTTACCACTTGTGGCTGCAAGTTTCAGGGTGGCAGGGAAAGGGGGAAACTGAGGCTGGAAGAATTTTCATGTGTTCCCTAATTATCTACCACCAAACCTAGATAGTGCTGACCTCTTTGATTATATAAATTGGGCAACAGCATCAAGGTCATCTTTACCATTACCAAGGCATAGCAGTTGAGGTGATGAGAACAGGTATGGAGTTTATTTGATTATGGCAAAGCCCTAGAAATAAAATAATTTTAAAGCATGTATATTGCCCTCCTCTCCCTATCAACTGAACACATATTTGATTTTTATGATATATAGCCTTTCTTTTCACATATCATCAAGAAAATGCCTTAACAAAAAAAAAGAAGAAAATGCCTTAAGAGACAGGTCTGATACCATTCTGCAGAAGCTTACTTGCGAACTAATATTTTTTTCTAAATACAGAAGAGGAAATGGAATTTGCTCACTACATATTCTCTCTCTAGTCATTCTGATGTCTAAAACTGTCTTGATGATGCATGGTGAAGTAAAAAATCCTCAAGGTGACCAAGCCCAAAACACTTTAAGATCAAAGCCAACACCTTCAGTCATATTGCACTTGGAAATAATTAGGTACATATGATCCGTAGAGCACTGGTGTGCTTTATGCTCTAGTCTGCATTGGCTGAAACTTTGGGCCCCATTATCACTCCCAAGAAGGGTGTGCTGCAGTGTTGTGGAGGTTACAAATGTATAAATAACCACAAGGAGAAATCTGCCTTCAAGAAGAAGCTGTGATCTCCACTCTGCTGAGGAGAGATGAGTTTCTAGCTTCCAGGTAAACATTGCTCACAAACAGGAAGCAACTGCAGGTTAGGGCTGAGCTATCATTTGAAATTTTTGTTTCACAGAATGAAAATCCAACAAGATTATTGCAGGTTTAAAATGAGATCTTCCACTTCTAGCTTGGAATTCTTTAACAGAGACAGATTCTTTGTATTGGCTATGTGTTTTTTCTTTTTAATGGAAAAATCAATCAAGTAGGAATAATTTTAAGAAGTGAGATTCTCCAACCTAAGGGTTCTCATAAGGGAATTGAGGAAAACTCACCATAAAAAAGAATATACACTAAATTGTTAACTCTTTGAAGACAGGAACCAAGTCTTAGTCATCTCTCTCTCTCTCTCTGTCTCTCTCTCTCTCTCTCTGTCTCTCTCTCTCTCTCTCTCTGTCTCTCTCTCTGCCTAGCACATAGTAATAGATGCTCAATAAATGCTTGTTCAGTAGAATTGGCTGGCTGGAGAGAATGTATCTCCTTTATCTATGAGAGAATAACAAAAGAAAACCTAGGACTTGTGCCTCCCCATCCACTCACCTCAAGACCTATTGGGTCTCAGAAAAACAGAACTTTGAAATATTTTCAGAATAGGTTTCTCATTCTTTTTTCCTTGACTGAATGAATGACAAATTCAACATTCATTAAATGAATACTAGGTGCTGGCTCTTCATTCCTCCCTCTATTCTCAGATTTTTAGATGCCAATCAGATATCTTAAAAGAGATGTCTCATTTAAACTCATTATATCCAAAAGAACTTGTTACCTTTCTCCCCAAACTCTCCCCTTCCTAATTTCTCCATTACTGATCAGAGCACCATCATCATCATCTCGAGTTAAAGATTTACAAAACACTTTACAAATGTTATCTAGTTTTATTCTTATAGCAACCCTGGAGATTAGTGTTATTATTATCACCATTTTACAAATGATGAAACTGAAACAGGACAAAGGTTAATGACTTGCCCAGTTATGTAGCAGTTAAGTATCTGAGGCAGGATTTGAACTCATGTTTTACTGACTCTAGGTTCAACACTCTAGCTGTATGACCTAACTGTCTCTAGCATCCTTCCATTGACTTGGGCTTGGAACTTCGGTGTTATATTCAATTCTTTGCCGTCTCTTATCCCTGATCCCCCATCTAATGAAAGTTGCCAAGTCCTGTCATTTCGACCTTTGTAACATCTTCTGACACTGACATCACCCATTACCTCACACCTGGACTTTTGCAGGAGCCTTCTGGTTGGCTTCTCAGTCTTAAGTCTCTCTTCACTCTAGTCCATCCTCCTCTCAACTGTCAAATTAATTTCCTAAAGAGCAGGTCCGACTATGTTTTCCCCACCCTCACCCCTCATTCAACTAATTTCAGTGACTCCCTATTACCTACAGAATCAAGATCAATATAAAATCCTGTTGGGCTTTTAAAATCCTTCATAATCTTTCTACTTTTCTAGTCTTCTTCCACCATTCCCCAGTCCCAATTCCCCCAAATATTTTGAAGTCTAGTGATGTTGGCCTCCTTGCTGTTCCTCAAACAATACTCTCCTCCCAATTCTAGGCATTTCCACTGGCTGTAAAAATGTCTAGAATTTTTATTTTCCCCATATCTGTCTCCTAGCTCCAAGTGGCTTCCTTTAAGTATCAGCTAAAATCCCACCTTCCCCTAGAAGCCTTTCCTAGTCCTTTGTAATCTTAGTGTCTTCCCTCTAATAATATCTCCAAAGTATCCTACATATATCTTGTTTGTTGGCAGTTTTTTGTATATTGTCTCTCCCAGTAGATCATGTGCTCTTTGAGAGCAGGAACTGGTTTTTGCCTTTCTTTGAATCTTGAGTGTTTAGCACAGGGCCAAGTGGTAGGCACTTAATAAATGCTTGTTGACATGACTTCATTTAACTTGGGTATATAGAAAACTTGGACTTTGGTTTTTTCTTTTTGCAAATGTGCCCTTAGGGTGTAGGCACTATGCTGCTCTCCCTCTAAACCCAGTGTGTTGCAGTATTCACTAAGGTGGGAGTGAAAGTAGAGACTAAATAGGAGAGAGAGTCTGGGTTACACAACTGTCACTAACAACTACTTCCATGCCAGTGAAAGGCAACATTTGGAAAAGGTGCCATAAAAAGCCAACAGATGGTCCCTGCTCTGATACCTGAAGGAGTTTTAGTAAAGGAGAAATCTTAGAGAACTTTTTAGATTTTTCCAAGTCATTACTACTCATTCCATGGGATCTAGCAGAAAGAGAACCAATTGTAAGAATGACTTTTGAGAAAGATAACCAAAATGAAAAAGCTTCATGTTGTAGATATATGCACTGACAAACACCCTCTCCATCACAGTCTTCGAACTCTTAAGAAACTTATATTTGGGAACAAAGAGCTGTTAATTGGATGGTCATGTTCATACTTGTTTAAAGAGCCTAATTTATGTGTAACATACTACTGAGTGGGGAGAATGGGTATTTCTTCTGAAACAGCTTTTGATAACTTGACTAGCCATATTATCTTCCCCCAGCAATAAGCTGAATTACCCCTCTAGAGTTGTCCTAATGTTGTCCACTGCTAGAAAGAAAGGGAACTCTAGAGTTGTTCCTCCTCTGATTTTGAACGTATTCTCAAGGAAAGAAATAAAATATTCTCACATTTTTATATCTATTACTTTTCATATTCTAAAGCACATGCTTTGTTTCATTTGGGACTAGCTTGAGGAGAATGGAAGCTATGTTTTAAAGAATATTTTGCTGTTTCATCTCAGCCTTTCTTCTATCCCTTTTTTCCTTACCACCCCTAACTCCCAACAGAGCCAAGAATCATTGTATGGTGGTGACAGGGTTGCTGACCTAGTTGGAGTTAAGGCAGCTACCATATCAAAACAGGAGTCCACTTCGAAGGAATATTTTTATCATCTTCAGAATTTTTACAGACACATAATTTACACATATAGTATCACTGACCCAAGCCACTTTTCTTACCTGCTCTAGGAACTGAGTTCCCCAATTTTTTATTTCTGCTTGAGTAGGAAACAGTTCAGTGTTTTCTGACATTGCCACTTCATGTTAGTTTTTGTTACAATTTGCTGCCTCTGAGACCTGGCCCTGTGGGGCCCATGTAGTATTTGAAAATAAAGTCAGTGGCGTTGAAATATTTCTTTCTGAATAAATAATGAAATACTTTTTTAATGTCTGTTACTCTGTTTTCCCAAGAAGCATGTGCACAGGTAACTGACCAATGGTAAGTGTCATTGGCATTAACAGGTTTCCTAGTTTTAATGTTCATGGACTATTTTTTTTTTTTCATTCTAGCTGTCTGAATGATTAATGTGACTAGGAAAATACTGTTGACCCATTTAAATCATGTCAAACAACATCCCTTGCTCATCTGCATAATGAAATACACACTGAACATTAAATCTTAAGTGTAGGAGCCAGTGAACTACAAAATAATGTTTTACTCATTTAGATTAGGAAGTAAAATATAGGACATTAGTACTAATCATAGTATTAAATATTAAACCATGCAAATTGTAATTGTCATTGAGAAAGAACTATAACAGAAAAGACTATAGCATTTTAGCTATAGCAGTTCATTAGGGGAGGTTAGGGGGGTGTGCAACAGTGTGAGATTTAAGAAAAGTCTATGTGTCAGATGCATTTTTTATATTCTGATATCATGGGATTTATTTCATATAGTTGAGTTCTTTCATTTGTTATTCAGCAGTTTCATAGTCTTAAAAAACAGCCGTCTCAAAAAGAGAAAAAAAAATTGCCCGTGTATATTTTTTCATTATTTTGGTAAAATAACCTCTGAATTCTTAGTTGAAATGAAAAGTTATTTTGATCATCCATCAGACAACAAATAAGATAACCCTTTAAAAGAAAGGTTTTAATTTTATGTGGACATTATTTCCAGTGTGTTTAAATAAATACAAAATTCAAAGATACTGAATTTAGGCTATTAGGTTTCTATGGTTACGTACCTTTCTGAGTTATTTTGTGTATTGTGTAAATAGGTCTATGAGTCACCTATAATTATTTGTTTTTTTGTTTGTTACGTTGGTAATTCTCTGTTTGGTTGAATTTAATACAGTTCACACCACATGCTTTGGTTTATGTATATTTTAGTGTGTGTGATTGACAGTGATTGAGCATTTCTCATGGAGTGCTTGTTTTTTTTTGTCATAAATGATGTATGTTGGTAGTGCTAGAAATGTAAACAAGTTCTTCGTCTATCACTATTTAATAAACAGGGAATTTTATGTAAAGAAGAGACCCTTGTACATTTTAAGTAATAAGGTAAGATAAAATCTAGTTTGATATTCCTATGAAACATTCCCATTACAAGTATTTTTTAACTGTACTCTTCAGAAATTGTTCTATAATTCTGTCAATTACTCAGGATATTGAATGCTATTACATAGGGGCCTATGAGTTACATCAGGGTTAATGGGTAACCATACTATTGAATGAATAATATTTAAAGATAGGATAAAAAATAGAAGTTTTCTGATAAAACTCCAGTTCAAGTTTTCTGTAATAAACTTGGGGAGTGACTTAGCTGCACAGTAGAACCTTTGGGTAAATAGCTTCTTCCAGTACCACCCTTTACCTGTCCCTCCTCCCCCCCATGCACAGATATGAAATCAGCAGGTACATGAGTTTAGATATTTGGATGACTACCTAAGCTTTACAGACTTGATGATAAACCAGTTGGTAGAAGAGTTGATTTTCCTGTTTTCGGTGATACTGGAATTCCCTTGTCTAAAAATGAAGTTGGGATTAAGAACAGAGACTGAGTCTTTCATAATTCACCTAATTGGACAATACCTATGAACTTCCTGGCTCTTCCTTTTTTAGAGCTTGGAGTTTCCAATATTAGAAGGTTAGCTAGGATGATGTAGCTACATGTTTATTAACACAAATTACCTGTAGCACATTAAAAAATTTTAAACCAATTTTTCACTGCCAATCAATACACTTTGATTTTTGCTTACCATCAGCCAGTTAGCAATCAGGGGGCAAAAAATAATTGGACTGTTACTCCTGGTAAAATGTAATTAGATAAATGTGAAGAAACTCCTGTAAGACATTGCCTCACAAAAACAATGGATTTTTGGCTTAGCCACAGTTTTGCATTTTGTTCCCCACTTTTAGTCTCCCTCCAATGAATGAGTTCTTTTTTTTAAATTATGTCTTTATTAGAAATATAGTTTGAAAGGTTATAAATAGTATTTTGCTACTAGGATAATTATATTATAAAGCCTTTTAATAAAAAATGTAAAGATGGATTTAACTGTCCACCAAGTGTGACAGATATTATCCAATTCCATCAGTGAGAGGTAGCATTTTAAGTTAAATCATGCTTTCAGATATGATCAGCAGCTTGTTTGAATAAAAATAGAAATTATAGTTACTTTTTTAAAAAACCATCTCGGGTTGAGGAAATGATTTTATAGTCAGATATCTCTCTTGCCAAAGAAGAGTAACACTTGACTAAATATTCAACAACCTCCCTTTTAAGTGTGTACTATTTGGGGTACTCTCCAGTTATTGTATTAGTACCCAAAACTATGGGGGTAAGTGGGCCTTTGTGTTTACAATTAGCCAATTGTGTATTGGATGTATTACATATATAGTGTTTTGTGGTGACATAACTATTCCAACCCCAAAGAAAGCTACTCTCAGAAAATATGAAATTTTCCTTTTTATTACAGCCTGCTGTATATTTTGTCTTTATTTTCATTGTGAAAATAACCCTTTGAAGTGTGACCTTAGCTTCTATTGTTTTAGAGTTATGTATATTCAATCATAGAAACATGAAAGTACATTGCTTTCCTAAAGCCTTCGCCTTTTCATTTTGGGTTGTGATTACTGACTCTAGTGACCATCTCTTCTATTGCATGGTGATAAGGCAGAGAGAAAAATCCACACAATTATCAAAACCATCCAGTACAGAATTTGTATTCAAATGTATTCTTTTTATTTTCTGTTCTTCACCTGGAGTTATGCAATCAATGAAAACATTGCATGTAAAGCATTTTGGTGTAGATTTTTTTAAAGCACTGATACTGCATTGTTCAGCCCAGACGGAAGCTTCTGAGCTATTTTATGCCAATTGTTTGCAGAAATGACTTTAAATGGTACTGGTTGGGTAAAAACCAAGTAGCTCTAAGACACTGCATATAGAGTATCATTGGTGTTTTTGCAAAATAAAACCCCCAAATTCTCCTAGTTGTTTTCATACACTTTAATACAATAGAAATAATGCATATTAAAGCTGTATTTCTAGTAAGCAGCAATGAAGCTTTTTTGTCCCCTTTCCTAGGTTTCCTCTGGTACTTATGTGATTTTGGTCCGAAATAACTCATATTTTGGATAGGATCATGTATGACAGGAGAATGCGTATGACTTATTCTCTAAAAGAATTAAAGGCAGACAAGGATGCTGCAAAGTAATGGTACTTTGTTTTTTAACTTGAGATACTTTTCATATAAATTGTTCCTAAGATTCAAATCACTGTGTGAATCTTATCAACTTGCTGTTTCTGGTTCTGATTTGTGTGTTTTATTGCAAACTCCTTTATTTTCTTCATCTTCACCAAAAGTGTGTAAGGTAAAAGGAATGTTTCTCTTGCTAGACTTTGGAAAGTTGAAATTTGCCAGATGTCTTATGCTAACTAGGAGTCTGTATTCCCTAGGTACCACCAGTGTGAAACTCTTAACACTACTCAGCCTGAGCTTTTGGATTTGATTCATTTCATGTTGTTCTGTGCTTCTACTTTAATTAGCACTTGTCTTTTGTTTTGTACTTATGTGGTGTTGCTGGATTCAGAAAGCTTACAAGAGGAATAATTTTTTGATGATATTTTTTCACAGGGCTTAAGTAGAATAAAGTATTACATTTTAACTATGGTATTAATAAATCACTTCTTTATTTTCCCAGGAAGAATACAATATTTCTTTGTCCAAAAAGTTGGCCTGTGTATATGCATTGTTAAAATGCAAAAGAATTCTATTTTTCTGTAAACTTTAACTTATAGACAATTAAAGCTGCTAGTGTGTATAGTATGATTATAGGCAAACTTATTAACTTTACATTTTGATTTGAAAAAGGGAGATTTCCATCTTGAGGAGAAATTTGACTACAAGTTAGTACTCCTTTCCTTCCTTCCTTCCTTCCTTCCTTCCTTCCTTCCTTCCTTCCTTCCTTCCTTCCTTCCTTCCATCCTTCTTTTCTTCCTTCCTTCTTTTCTTTCTTCCTTCTTTCCTTTCTTTTCCTTCCCTGTCTCCCTCCCTCCCTCACCTAGTAAGTAATTTTCTGTTAGCTTTGGACTTTGGGTATGAGTTCTTACTATAGTATTTTTTTTATATCAAAAATGTGGGCTAGGTTTCTAGCATACTATTCTTATTCCTCCAATATGTATCACTATAGTAAAAATTCCTGTTGCCCACTTTAGTTTACCATAGTCTGGAGGATGGTTTATTTTATCTTATTGCAAAGGAGTAGAATAGTGATCAGAGAATTAGCAACCCAGCTTTTTTAAAGAAGCAAAATGAGAACTTCCCTTCAATTTTTTTCTTGTTTGTCATTGACATTATACTCCATCAATTGCTATTGATAGAAAAAGAAGGGGAAAAAAGGTGGCATGGAGCCAACTTCCTGAAAGAGCCATGGAGAAGGTCATGTTTTGTCGTGACCTGGGCACTGTTACTTGAATGTTGTTATTATTAGGCAAGGGAGCCCTAAGGCTGTCACCCTTCCTGTACATAGAAGAGGCTCTGAGTCTTACTTGCTTTCCAACTTACCTTCTCTAGGACTGTGACCCCTGGGGCTTTACTTTATGGCTGAATGATGAATTCTGAGAACTCTAGTTATGTATTTGCTTCACCTTCATTTGAATAGGCACACTAAGCAGAGAAATAATAAGTGGTTTCATAAGTAGTGGTGGTAGTGTGCCCAATTTTAATATGAGAAAAATGTAGGAATTCAAACAAAACCTTATTGGCCTTTATTAGCTTACTCTAGTTTAGTGGAAACTGCCAACTACAGCATTAAATGACTGGTACAAATTGTGAGATTCATGTTACATGTTGTTTCTGTGTAAAAAAAAAAAGCATTTATGATTGATTTTTCTGGCCATTTAAAAACACTCTGAATTTCACATTATCTTATACTTTCAAAATATAATATGACCATATTGAATATAAATAACTATAAAGCCACAATTCTTTACATATCAATTGGAATCTTTATTTCAGGCAGGTATATGTGCCAATCCATTTTGGGGTTCAGCTGTGTATTTTACCATATTTTGAGCATTAAAAAAATCTTCTTCCCCCCTCCCCCCAACACCTGCATAGCAAATGGGGTTGTATTCTCATTAAAAATGTTGTTTAATAAACACTGTAGCCTTATCATCTTGGGGGAGGGGAGTTGCCAAATGCTGCTCATTAGAGAAAAATGTTTTTTTACAGGCTTGTAAAACAGATTTAGTCTTCTCTCTGTAATGGCATCTTGGCTTGTAATCCAGGAAACAGTCGTGTATGGTGTCCATATCCATGATTTCCTGAAATGGAGAAAAAGTGTGGAAAGCATCTGGAGAAAAGGAGACTCCCTTTACCAGCTTGTTTCCTGTAAGCTAAATTGGAAGACCTTGTCTGTGCAAATAGATTTCAAAATAGAGCCTGCCCTTTGACTGTCTCCATAATTACATGGCTCTCTCTGTATTTTATTTGGCTGCCAGAGCAGTTAACCCCTGGAAGTAAGGGGGCTGATGATGGCGTGGGCCAGCATGGCTACACATGTCCAAGTGAATAGAATACACTGTTTAGAGAAGCCTAGCTAAGACCTCATTACGTTATTCTTTAACTTGACTTAGAAATTTTTACAAGTTAAATAATGTTGATTGTGGTTGGTTAAAGGTTCACTGTATATAGATAATATATAGGTATTGGTTGTTAAAAAAAAAAAAGAGGGGGAGGAGAAAGTTTCTTGTTGCTTTGATGTAATCAACATCTGTCAACAGAATGAATTTGCTTTTGTTTAGTTTCAAGGGCTCTTGTCCTTCTGCTTTGCCCAATCAGTTTCTGCTTCAGCCTGGGGCATTCCTCTATGTTGTTCTTTTATTCACCAAATGCACAGGTTTTCTCTTGTGAAATATGAGCTTCTTTTCTGCTATACAGGTTACTTGTAGTTGGAAGAAACCTTTAATCTTTTACATTTATTCTTGAAATGTGCATCTTGAATAGTTATAAAAAATCAATAAGAGAGGTGTATTAAGTATGCAGACTATTTAATTTTCCACTCACTACCATTTTTCTAAGATAGCAACACTCATGCAGATCTTCAGTGTTTTAGGTTAAGAAATAGGAGACAGATACATTTTGTCATATTTCCTTTTGGTTTTGAAACAGAGTACTTTAAAAGCTTGTGTCCCTACTCTAGGTAATTGGCTGGAGTTACTGAAGTGTTATCTTTCCTCAGTTCCTAAATTAGCCTCTTCAAAAGGTATTCCTATAGCATATTACTTACTCAGTCTGCCATGGGAAGCATTTTATTATTATTATTTTAAGCACTTAGTTAAAAGTATGTCAAAGACTGCCATGCTAGAATTAGATGATTTTTAAAAGTTGACCTGTTCTTTAAATGATCTGATTTAAAGTTAAAATAATTAATGAACATAAATCTTGTATTTGAAAATGGATTGGTAAAACATGATTGTTTTCTAATTTGGTATTATTTAAATCTAGCATAGAATCTTCACTTCATCCAAAAGAACTGCCTCTATTGTAAAAATCAACTAGACATTAACATACTATAAATAATACTTTTGTAACCAGATCCAGGCTTTTGCTGATGATTGTAGAAAAATCATATTAGAAGAGACATTTTTACAAGGTGTCCTTTAAAATTATATATTATCTCTGTTGAGTTTGTCAGCTTCTGTGAATTAGTACCAGGCTGATTTTTATGGGTGATAAGTTGTTTTCTGCTCTAACACTTGATACTTTTGAAATGCAGAATAACTGAGAATTAAAAACATGTGATAGCGCTTCCCTTGAAATGTATTTAATGTAAATGAATGGTTTAGATGGTAATAGGCCACACCTCACTAGAAGTGAACTTCCTTCAATTTTATAGCTGTTCAAAATGAAACATTCTAAAATATCCATTGGAAAGTTCATTGAACCTCTCCCTTAAAAAATACTTGTTGACCAAGAGAAAAATCACATTTACAAGGCTAAAATCAACTTAATTAAGGGTCATTAATAGAGGTGCACATAAAAAGCCCCACTGCTTAGTGGGTGAAATGGGAGTATTTCATTATGGAGTGTAGCCTGTGTGAACAGATAACAATTAAAATAGACCTAGACTAAAAGGCTAATAAATATAGGGCACATTGTGTACAGCAAAATTAGTCACTTAAAATGTACCCCAGCCTTCACCATACTTGAATTCTGTAATTCTACCTTTGGGTCTGAATCTGTTCAAGGAGGAAAAAAAAAGGCAGCCCTCAGTAGATTATGTTATTATTGTATATGGGAACATTTAAAGCCATACCAAAGATTTACATTGTAAATACAAATTTAAAACAGGAAGAATATGCCACAAGATCCAGGATACATACAGTAATTTTGAGAGGTGCTCAGACTGCACAGTGTGATCTCCATGGAGCCAAAGAAGCGCTTGACTACAATTTTCAGTGTTCAGCACAAACTATGTACTGATACAATTTTTGTGACATGAAAATAATTCTTATTATTGCACTTGATAGCAATAAGTATTCTGGTATTCATAATAAATAACATATAGATTTGCTACCTTAAAAAAACCCGTACAGAGTTTTTTTTTTAATAATCAACACTATACATCCTCTCTGTGTTGATCTATTTCAAGATTAGTAGTGATGATACAAAGCATCTCCTTGAGCTCCAGGCTCTCCTGATGTTTCTGATGCCTTCCCATTCAAGACATACATACATACATATACAAACACACATTATATATGTGCATGTCTGTGTGCACATACACACATATACCAGCTTGGTAAAACTGCCTGTTTCAGTAATTAGTACCACCATATAACTTGTGCCCTCCACCCTACCCTCCAAATAGCTTAACAAAATGAAGATGAGCTGTGGATTGTAGTTAAACAATAATGAATAGAGCAGTGGACCACAGTAAAGGAGGGAAGTGTGGCCTGATGGGAACAGGCCAGGTTCTTCCTGTCTCTGATGATTGATGAGGTGGGTGCATCAAATTAGTTGTGAATACAGCAGCTTAAGAGTTTGTTGAAAAGAGGTATTAAAAATACTCTTTTGACTGGGAGTGGTAAGGGGGGGAGGAAAGAAATTTATAGAAAGTGTTAAAATATTTTTCTGGAAATTATGATATACTATTTTTTTTCTTTCAGGGCCATATATTAAAAGATTTTTGTTTTGTTTTACTATGGGTTTGAGAATCTAGTTATGTTAGTTTGTATTTGATAAAACAATTTTTCTTGATTTCTTTTTTTTTAGTCAGGTTTACTACAACCTTTATCTTGGAATGGCATGTGGTTGGTTTAAAGTACATTCTTCATTTCACCTGTGAAAGGACTAGATTTTTTTTCCCTCCTAGTTTGTAATGAATAGTTAGTGGAATAACAACACAGTACGGTACCTTATTATCCTGTTATCTTGTGACAACATTTATAGTGTGTCTTTTATGGGATAGAGGTAAAAGATTTCATTCCAAATAAAGAAGTATCCTGTGAATGTGGAATAGTTGATAAGATAACTTGGCACATGTATAGCTACCATTGTTAAGAGAGTAAATGTTTCTGGTTGTGTTTTAGGGTTTAGAATCAGATATTTAGAATTTTGGTATACAGTCAGCCTTGTTTGTATCTGCATCTAGCCTTTCATCATTCTTTTCTGTGGCAAGTCGGGTACAATGGCAGCATTCTGTTTATCCTCATAGAGAATATCTAAGAGATATCTATGTTCCCATCTAAATGAGAGAGGCCTAGTGGAATGAGTAACCTTGGACCAATAACGTTACTGAACTTCAGTGTCTTTAGCTGTAAAATGGGAATAATAATATTTTTACTATGTAGTTCTCCCAGGTTGTTGTAAGACTCTAAGGAGATGGTGTATTTAAAGTGCTTTGAAAACCTTAAAACTCTGTGTCGATGTAAGCTGTTATTATTATAATAGTTGATAACAATATAACCCCAGAGAGATTAAGTGATTTGCCTCAGGTTCATATATACAGCTAGTGTCTGGTCTGGGATTTGAGCCCAGGCTTTCCAAGTTCCAAATCCTCCCCTACCTATCCCACTGGGTCATGCTGTCTTGTTAAGTCTGGTTGTTCTCATGCCTAGATGTAATGTTGCAGCGTACAGAAAAAAAATATTCCCCTTCTGTGACTGTACTTGATAAAGCTGGATAGAACTGGTAGATGGCCACCTCTTAAGGGGCTTGGATACTTTGGCTTAGGCTTCATCACCATTCACAATTCCTTAGCCCTCGAGAGGAGTTAGTAAGAGATTTTAGGATTTGTCCAATCCAGTCTCCTAATTTACAAATGAGTAAATTGAGTTGTGGAGAGTTTACATGGCAGAGTTAAAACTATCCTCAGAGCACTAGTCCAGGATTTCATGTTATCACTATGGAATCCCTGATAACTGTTGGTCCCCTTGAATGCTTTTGGATATTGGGATGAGATTTTTAAGTGATTCTCATGGAAAGTGTCATCAGAATTTTTGTTCTTATCCTTGGCATTTACTTTTTCTCTTGTTAAAATGAAAAAACTCCCCCCCCCAAAAAAAAACCCAACCTATCACAAAGCAAAACAGCTCATTTCTTTTTTTTTTTTTTTTTGAGGGGGGAAGGCAGGGCAATTGGGGTTAAATGACTTGCACAAGGTCATACATGTAGGTAGTGTGTTGAGTGTCTGAGACCAAATTTGAACTCAGGTCCTCCTGACTCCAGGACCAGTGCTCTATTCACTGTGCCACCTAGCTGCCCCTTAAAACAACTCATTTCTTTAAAAGCACATTATACATCTTTGACAATACATTACACCAAGTTGATTCTGGGTTGAAGCACTTGCTTTAAAAAAAACAACTTAGGGGCGGCTAGGTGGCGCAGTGAGTAGAGCGTCGGCCCTGGAGTCAGAAGGACCTGAGTTCGGATCCGGCCTCAGACACTTAATGCACACACAAACAAAAACCTAGCCGTGTGACCTTGGGCAAGTTACTTAACCCCAACTGCCCTCCAAAATGCAAAAAAAAAAAAAAAAAACAACTTAAAATGGAAAGTCAAAGGAGGTAGAGTAGTAGCCTCAGATTCTGGAAGAACTCAGTTCAGGTCTCATCTCTGACTTATGTAGGGGCTATGGAAAGGTACCTAACTTCATTGTACCAGGAAGCTCTCAAAGACTAAGTGCATGAACAATTGCCATTCTCATTTGATAGAGGGAATTTCCATATTAGAAATTTCCTCTATACGGCAGCAAAATCATTAGCTTGTTCAGAAAAAAATTTTTTTAATTATAAAAGAAAGAAAATGGATATAACACAAGAAGAAATAACTCAAAAATACTTTTATTAGAAGGGACTTATGAGAGATTATGCCTGACTCTAGTAATGATTCTAGAACACTTTTTAGTTTTTTCATCTCTAAAATGGTGTTAATTATACTGGAATTAGCTATTTTCACCACTGTTATAAAATAAGAGATTTTTAAATCTTAAAGCTGTTTATGAGAATGTTATTAATTTCTGTCGGTGACCAATTTTGGTCAACTCGATAATGAAGTACATTTTCTTCCTCTATAGAGGGGTAAGGGACTATGGGATCAGAATGTTACAGGGGTCCTTTGGTCAATTAATTTCTCTCTTTTTTTAAAAAAAATTTTTTCTTTGCTTTTTTTGGAGGGGGGAAGGTAGGGCAATTAGGATTAAGTGACTTACCCAAGGTCACATGGCTCTGAGGTCAGATTTGAACTTCACAGAGATGAAAATCTTTCTTACAGACTTATATGAACTGATACAGAAGGAAGTAAGCAGAACCAAGAAAATAATTTACACAATGACTACAACAATGTAAATGAAAGAAAAAGCAAAATGAGCACTGTCATTATAATAACCAAGTGTGGATTGTTATATATGCTATCAGATGTGACTGGTATATTGTGTTATTGTGTTGTCTTTTTTTAACTCTTTGGTACAAAGTAAGGCTTGCTGGGTAAGGGGAAGATATATATGTGTATTTTTTTTCCTTTTTAGAGGGCAATAGGGTGGGTTTAAGTAACTTGCCCACGGTCACATGGCTAGGTTTTTGTTTTGTGTGTGCGTTAAGTGTCTGAGGTCGGATCCAAACTCAGGTCCTTCTGACTCCAGGGCTGACACTCTACTGGCTGTGCCAGCTAGCTGCCCCGGGAAGAGATATATTAAGAAATAAATGTCATCAAATGTTTATTAACCATCTATCATGTGTCAGGCACTCTACTAGGCATTGGGGATAAAAATACAAAAGTAAAATGGTCCCTGCCTTCAAGGAGTTCATATTCTTCTGGGGGGTTGCAACATGTTCCCAGATAGTAAATAGAAGAGATCCATAATAAAATAAATAGTTATTTATGAGAGACACTAACATGAAAATGAGGAAAGGACCCTTAAAGGGGAGCTGAGCCTTGAAGAGAGGGGTTCCAAGAAAGAAAGCTGAAGGACAACATTGCAAGCATGGGAAAAAGTCTGGTGAGGGATGGAATACAGTGCTCCAGGAACAGTAAGTAGGCTGGTTTGGCAGAAGCCTAGGTGAGGGAAAGTAATATGTAAGCAGCCTGGAAATATAATTGATCAAACAAATCAAACAAAAGGCATATAGAAATTAAACTTAAAAAAAAAAACAACAACAAACAGCCTAACAAAATACAAGTAAAAGCCCAATAACTTCTCTTTCATAGCTACTAATTAGATACTTTACCAGAGCCAGGCATCTCACGAATGTTTGTTTCCAGTCACAAGGCATGACATTGTGGATAGCTCAATCTAACCCTATCAGCCTTTTGAAAAAACAAAACAAAACACAACAATTCAGTAAGAAAGATATCTTGTGTTTAAGAATCACAACAGGGATAATCATTAGGTAGATTTTTAAGATTTACAAAGCACTTTCTTCTCCACAGACTTGTGAAGTAGGTAGTATAATCATTTCCCCCTTTTTGACAGACAAGGAAACAGGTTTATAAAATATAGTCACACATCTTGGAAGTATGGGAGCTAGAATTTTAATACAAACCTCTGACACCAGGTCTGGTGTTTTCTATTGTAATATACTGCCTTCTGTATAAAACTTTTAATTTTGCAAAGTACCTTCATGGGTTTTGTCTTATTTTATACTGATAATCCTGTGAAGTATTTAGAAAAAGGCAGTCTTGGAATAGTGGTGAGCATGTTCAACTTGGAGTAAAGACCTGGGCTCAGATTCCATTTCTTATCCTTATTAACTGTGTGACCATGGGCAAATAACTTAACCTCACTGTGCCTTAGTTTCCTCATCTGTAAAATGAGTGTGTTCACAACAATAATACCTACCTCACAGAGTTGTTTCAAGTCTCAAATGAGATGGTGTACATGAAGGGTTTTGCAAACTGTAAAGTGCTGTATAAATTCACTAATTCACAGATGAAGGGACAGAAGTAAAACACATAAAATAGTTTGCCCAAGATCACAAACTTAGTGAAGGAAATAGGATTAGTATTTTCTTAAATGTTATTAATTTTTTTACTTAATTTTTTTCAACTAACAAGCATTTATTTTTTTCTCCTTCCCATCTCACCTCAACACTAAAAAAAAGAGAAGACAAAATACTTATCACTAATAAGTACAGTTGAGCAAATTAAATTCCCGTATTAGTCATGTGCAGAAGTGTGTGTCTCATTGTGCATAATAGTCCATCACAGCTCTCTTAGGAAGTAAATGGCATTCTTCATCAATCCTCTGGCATCATGATTGATGATTGCCTTAGCCAAAGGTTTCAGGTCTTTCAAAATTGCTTTTATAATATTGATGTTAAAGCATAAATTGTTCTCCTGGGTCTGTTTACTTCATTCTGTATCAGTTTGTTCAAGTCTTCCTGGGTTTGTCTGAGATTGTCTCTTTGTAGCAACACAGCAGTATTTTGTTATATTCATATACCATAACCTGTTCAGCTCTTCTCCACTTGATGGGCACCCTCTTCGTTTTCAGTTCTTTGCCACCATGAAAAGAGATGCTATAAATATTTTTATACTTATTGGACTTGTTCTTTTTCCTTTGATACTTTTGTTGTATTGGCCTAAGAGTATCACTGGAACAGTACTATGTTCTTTCTATTCTGCAACTCTGCTCCTCGTTGGTATGGTCAGTTTAGTATATTTTTTTAAATGCTTTAATAAGGTTTCTGATACTTTCATGTGTTTCTTTTGGAATAACTGACATGTATATGCGTTTTAAAGTTTACAAAGTATTTTATATACTTTAGTCTTTTTGACTCAGAAGAACCTAGTGAGGTAGGTGCTAAAAGTATCCACTTTCTATAGGTGAGGAAACTGAGTCCCAGTGAGGTTAAGTTAAGTGACTTACCCCTGGTCCACATCTAGTTAGTGTTGGAGGCAGGATTAGAATACAGGTCTTGCTGACTCCAGGTCCAACACTCAAGGACCCTCATATTGTCTTTTTACTGGTACTGTTTTGTTTGGTCTTATCAACTCTTTTAAAATACTAATTAATGCTAAAGCCAGTCAGCAAAAACATGGCCTTATTTTGCAAATGAAAGTACTTGAAGAGCTCCAAGGAAAAGACTGACTTACTGACTAGCCAAGTTGACAGGATTAATGTCCTTTTCAAATCCAATTAGAGACTTGATTTCTGAGGCCATTTTATGAGAGGACGCTGTCACAGTTACTGTCCAAAACTAAGTGACTTGTCTGGTCTCTTGGATCTTTCCATGGCATAGAGTGGGGGGTCACTTCTGGACCCATTAATGCCATCTGTTTTGTGCTCATTACCCTTTTGTGTGAGGCCCTAAATTTTTGCCATGTCTTAAACATTTGCCACTGTGTTTCATTGTAATGCCCCACTGTATACAACTTAACACGTAGTAATCTGATCAAGGTCAAGGGGTCCTGCTGGGAATTGGTCTGTGTAACTTGGAAGAAAATCATTCTGACTGAGTGTGAAATAATTCAAACAGAGACCTGAATCAGGGGTCCTCTTGTTTCTGTCTTTACTGGATATATTGCACAGAATCTTTTCACAGATCTGATACATAGCAAGATTGCAGATATTTGTATTTTGTTATAGAAGATCTTTTATTGCCGAACATTAAAAAAAAACCTACTAGCTAATAAATATGCTACAATAGTATGTATGCAAAACAGTGAATCCAGTGGACAAAAATTCAGTGTGATATCTGCTTTCCTTTTTTATTTGGGGAATTCATTGTTTGGAATCAATTAAATATAGAATAATTTTAAAATGTCATACATTTTTTTGACCATAGCAATGCATGTGTTTCTTTGTTTTTAAATAGACATTTTTTCCCCCTCAAAGGTCCTGTGACTGGCTGTCCTAGAGTTTTCTGTTCACCTGTCAATCCTGTCTACTTACACAAGCAGGCAAGCAATCAGCAAAGAAGATATTTCTTTTTCCAAAGACAAAAATGCACATCTCATAGGATAGTTTTGCCTGCTGCAGTCTCTTCAGCTCATCCAGTTCCTCAGGTACTGTGAAACCTATTCTCTGCTACTTTTTGTAGTCCTAGAAAGGTTGACTGTACAAAAAATTGAGAACATTGATTTGTCCTCTTGATTGTGAAGACATGTACATCATGTGTCTGTTACATGTTTTGTGATTTGTCATAGAAACACTCATGTTAGAAGTTCTAATAGGCTCTTCCAGGCAAGGATTAAATCTGTTCACTCCAAGCCAATAACTCCTCCAACAGCATTTGAATTTGCATTCCTAGCTTGAACAAAGAACATATGTTTGTTTGTTAAAGCAAAGATTTGAGTTCTAGGCAATCCTTACAAAACACTATTGGTCTGTTTATCAAAATTCAGTGTAAAGGAGGCATAGGAATCATGTGGGAAGAATCAGAAAAGCTAAAAAAGGAGGAGACATTCATCACAAAGGCAATAATTTTTTCCTCTTTTAGTATTTTTCCTCTTATAGTAAACCTAATGACAAGAATTATATTTCCTAAAAGTTAAAAATATCATCTTGTTGATGAAGTTTGCTAAGATTGAGTAGATCAACAAATCTATTCCCTTTCCAGGGCAAAGTACTTCCATCTTACAAAGAATATGGATTTAGTACTTAATACTAACCATGAAGGAATAAGAATTTAACTTATTGGTTAGAGAAGAAAAACATATAGAAATAGCAACGCATTATTTTACCCTAGCCTCAGTAGTAACTATTGCCTGTGCTCTTCCTTGTAGCTGTGACTTCAGTAGATTACCCAACAAAACTAGGTCATGGTCATAAATTCTTTTAGGGAGACTTATTGTAGTCTCAGGAGAGCTAACATTTATTTATCCACAATAAAATACTGACAAATCAGAGCTGTGAGTTGGTGGTCAAAGTAGAATGCTCTTGGAGGTATTTGCTATTAAGACAAAATAGAGGACTAATGTTAAGAACTTTTGAGGTCCCTAAGAATTGCATCATGTTTTTCATAGAGAGGAGGAGACATTAACCTCAATGCCATCCAGTATTTCCCCTGATATTTCAATTGAATAGTGTTGTCTTCCTCAGCTTCCTGTCCTAAACTTCTGTGTAGTATTACTGTGTACTGTTAAATCATACTTACATAGTAATTTCTATAAATAGTTTGTAAAGTGCTAAGGAATCTTTTGGGACTGAAAGAAACCTTGTATGTACAATATTGTTATTTATTTTCTGAATCCCCCCCAAGAACTTGTGATAACTAATGTAGAATTTTCTAAGAGAGAGAGATTATGGACTTTTTTGAAGATAAATAAAAGAAATATTACAGGTAATTTTGTTTTAGGGATCTGTATGTGTCTACTGCTTCTGCTTTGCCCTCTCCACTTACTTTTTACATGGAAATGATTGCAAAGGATAAGAAAAAGGTGACTTTTTCAGTGAAGTTGACAGCCATCTTTTTAGATATATCTATTCAGAAATGATATTGTCAGTTGCTACCTTTTGTACAAATTTTACATTTATATTAAATTGATAAAAGTGCTCTTATTTAACCATTTGACTGTTTTAAAGCTTAGTATTATTTTTACCAATGATTGTATGTTTTCCATGGAGTTAGGAGAAAAAAAATGAAACTGTTTTGACCAGAAGTCTACTATAATCTAACTTGTATCTCAGGACCATGAGGTTAACAGAATATGTGAAATCCATCCTAACAGGCAATGTTAAGTTCACAAGGGCAGTAGAAGAAATACTGAGGCAGCCTTGAGGGTTTGTTCTTCGGGCTTAAGGAGGTCGATGCTTCAACAGGAAGGGCAGAGTGCCATGAAGCAGAAGGCTTTTTCTGAGAAAATGATCCCATTGTCATGCTCAGTGTTCTGATCTTCATTTTCAATCCTTTTTCTTCAAGCACATAAAGAAGCCAGACTATGTGACGACAGGCATTGTACCAGACTGGGGAGACAGCATAGAAGTTAAGAAGGAAGATCAGATTCAGGGGCTTCGTCAGGCTTGTCAATTGGCCCGTCATGTCCTACTTCTAGCTGGAAAGAGTTTAAAGGTAGTAGCTTCATGAGAATTTAGAAGGACTGTCTATTTATGGACACTTTACTTTGTAAAAAAATTTTTTTTCCTTTTAACTCTTATTTAATATACATTCAATTTGTTAGCTTTGGTGGGGGGAGGGAGAAGAAAGGTTCCATTGGTTCTGGATGGGTATTCAGAAGATAATTTTTAATCCACATGAATTTTACTAGATGATCATGAGTATGTAAAGTTTAAAAAAATTCTAAAGCTGCTTTTCCCTAAATGAGACTTAGCCAAATGGATCAAAAACCATAGACTGTTTTGACTTTGAAACTCTTTCCATTTGCCCTCAGTTTATACTTGTTCCTTATTCCTCTTCTTCCTATCATTTTTGTTCTATGTCTCATCTTTTGTCTCCTTTTTCCTTGATGTTTGCTTTTCTCCAGAAGATAAATTATAATAGCTCATAGTTATATAATGCATTCCAGTTAACAAAACATTTTGTATACATTATGTCATTTGATCTTTGCAACAACATAATAAAATTGTTATTCAGTCGTGTCCAATTCTTTTTGACCCCATTTGGGAGTTTCTTGGCAAAAGATACTGGAGTGTTTTGCTTATTTTAAAGATGAGGAACTCGAGGTAAACAGGGTTAAGTGACTTGCTCAAGGTCACACAACTAGTTAGTGTCTGAGGCTGGATTTGAATTCAGGTCTTCCTGACTCCAGACCCAGCACTGTATGCCCTGTGGCACCACCTAAATACCCCTAGACAATACCAGTATTGTTGTCCCCACTCCCCAGATGAAGAAACCAAAGCACAGAGACATGAAGTGACTAACCTAGACATATAACAAATGTCAGAAATGGGTCTTTAATCTGGGTCTTCTGACTCCGCTCTCCCACACTCCCAGTCTACTCTGTCATTAACTGGAGCGCATAAAGTTATGGCCACCCACGAGAGTAGCTGGTGTAGTTATGTACCTTTCAGCCTTTGCAGTGGCTCCCACCATCTTTTGAATAGCGGGATTCTTCAGTGGCTATCTGGAATATCCTGTGGTTCTGCAAAAGTTGATGTAGGGTTTAAGGAGAGAGACTTGCAAATGAAGTTATATTTGTTAGCACCTCCTTCAATGAAGCTAAGAACTCTTAGTGTGAGTAATTGGGTGAAAGTGACCATTCTTAGCCATGAAAGCAATTGTAGCAGCAGTAGATCATTTACAACAAAAAAACATGACTTTTCTTATCCCAACTTTCTTTGTGTATTATAAGTTGGGGCAGGATTTTCTTCCCCTACTCTTCAGAGAATTCTCATACACTCAATTTATAAATTTGAAGAGTTCTGGAGCAATTAAGTGCCTTCCAGTGGGGGAAAGGGAACTAAATCATTTGGGAAATTGGGAAATAAAAACTATATAAAAAACTGAACCCCTCATTCAGTAAGGTATTTATTGAACTCTCACAAGGGGCTTGATACTATATAATCCTACCAAATGCTTATTGTGCAAAATATGGATAAGTAAGGATACTACATGCTTCCCCACAGTTACAGAAAACTGATAGGCAAGAATAAAATTATGTCCTAGAAACCAGATATGGATTTTTTTAAATCACTCAATAAAGCAAACAGCATTTTCAATGATGTCAAAGAACTGTTGTTAGAAGATAGAAGTCCACAATCTTCACACAATTTCTATCAAACCCAATTTAATGTTTTGCCCAGATTGGGGGATACAAGGTTGACCCAGTTCTCTAACTTTATCATATAAATTAAACCCTTGATTTCCAACATTATATCAACCCTAGAATTCTGACCAGTGGGGAAAATGGGAGAGAGACATTGCCTACGAGCACATTTCTGAGAACAAGAGGGTACAATAGTATGTGTATTGTTTAATTGCATATAGAGAATTTACATGATCCTTCAAATTAAAAAAAAATTCTGTTTTATAATAGGTGCTAACAGTATCATATACTCAAGCAGCAAAGTACAAAATTTAAATCTCTATTAAAACTCATGTAAGGCATTAAAATGTTGTACTTGTGGTAACAAACTAGTACAAAACAAATATTATTGCATTTCTTCTGCCACAATCATTTATTAAATAAAAGAAATATCTTCAACTGTCTCGGCATACTTTTAAATAAAAATTTAATGTTTTAGGTTGACATGACAACTGAAGAGATAGATTCTCTTGTTCATCAGGAAATAATCCGTCACAACGCCTATCCTTCACCTCTAGGCTATGGAGGGTTTCCAAAATCCGTTTGTACCTCTGTAAACAACGTGCTGTGTCATGGTATTCCTGACAGGTATTCATTTCTTAATAACACATTGTTCCCCTGTTCACTAAAACCTGAAACCAAGATCTACAGCCCATGTTGAAAGACACTGGTTTAATTGAAACCCACCTGCAAGCTTCCGTAGTTACATGTGGTAAAACACTGATTATGAAGTCGTAGTGCTTCTAATTTGACAGAACATTTCTAAACCACAGCTTAAGGTCTCTTGAAGAAGCATGTACTTTTTAAAAAGGGGGGAAGAAGGGGATGGTGGATTTGTACATTAAATATTTCTTTAAATCATTTTATGATTTAATGGTGATAATGGTAAAATCTGAATGTATGCAAATATTTGGCTGGCATCCCTTGTTTTGGCTGCATGCAAAGAAATACCAGGCCACCAATAAGAAGGGTCTTTTGATGAGCAGTAGAGGGTTTTCACACAATGACAATAAGTTTGAATTAGATGTTTCTTGTAAAAATCCATGTGATTATACTTTTTCTTTTAAGTAGCAAGAGCTGAAGATTAGATATAGTTATTCCATTTATTCCCTCCTCCACTCCAAATTACCTTTGTGTCTCATTGGTTTTTGTGATGGTAGTCATTAGGTGTTTATTTTTATGCTTCTTTCATTGAGGCCTGTCTATCACCATTATTTTTTTTTCTGTTTATGTTTCAGTCGACCTCTTCAGGATGGAGATATTATCAACATTGATGTCACGGTGAGTAAATCATATAAAAAATAGTCTTTGATCAACTTCAGAATTGCTGGTAGCAACAGGAAGAAGAGTAGATTGAAAATGTGGAATGCACAGATGGACGTGGTGTTTACTTCTAAACCCAGGAGCAAGCAGCTGGTTTCCTTTTTTGTTTTTAACTCTGTGTTTATTCCAACGAGACCCAGGCCTGACTTGAATTTAGGGCTGGAATCAGATGCACTGAGATCAATGTTGGCCTAAGTGAAATGTCAACCCAATCCTGCTATGTGTCATGTTTTTGAGAAGGTGTAATTGTTATTGATCCACTGTGTAGTTAATGCAGAGCGCCGCAGTACTGGGCAGCTGCTGAAGATAGATATGTATGAGATGAGCTAACATGAAGAAAGCCAGCATTTTTCCTTCACTCTGCCAAGATTGATCTTCCTCTTCCTGCTGATTTTGAGTGGGGCCTGTCATTATCTTACTCTGTCATTAGAGGCTACATTGGCCTGTGTATGTCAGTCTATTTGGACAGCAACTCTTGTGCTAGCAGTGTTCCCTACATTTATTAAAATCTCCGAAGGTAGTGTGTTCCATTTCTGGTATAAAGAGTCTTGGACTCTATCTATGCTCACAAGCAGAGAGCAGTTATCCCCATGAACTTAAGTTTTCACCAAATGGTTAATAGTGGTACTTTTAAATAACAAGGCTAAATCATCTAACATAGGAACTCCAATTATAGAAACACAAAGCTTTTATCATTCCCTTAGCATTTCACTATTCTCAGAGTTGGATTTATTTATCTGTGCTGTAGCAGTTCATTTTGCTCAAAAGGTGATTCATTTTTAAGGGATCTTCAGCTTTTTGTTTTTTGCCTTAAGTATATAATATACATCAGAGTCTTAATAAATCATAAACATCAGTTGGTAATTATTTGAGGAAGCTAGCACATGCATTTTCATTTTATGGGGAAATGCTATGAATATAGTTATATTCTGTCCATAGACATAAAACCATTTGAAAGGGGAGAAAATGCTTAATTCAGGCATATAACTGGTACCTTAATCTTTGTTTGACTGAATTAAATCAGTTGTTTTGAAAATAGTTGTTTGAATTGTTAGCCTCCCTCCTCTCTCAGAAATATCACTTTGTGTGGAGGTATAACCAGTAAGTCTTTTGTAGTAGACTTCTTAGTTTTGGGATTGATACTGTTTTCCATTATTTTACTCATTCTGAGTTTGAGCCTTTAGCAAAGTCCTGTTTAGAGTACTTAAAGACCCTATTTCTTCCCAATTCAGAACTGTTTTTTTAAAAGATACTCTGTAAATTATACTTTAAATAAGAGTTTTTTTTCCCTCATAGGCTCTTTCTTCAGCCATCACCTAATTTGCGATTTTTAATTTGTTTAATTGTGCCAAATAAAACTTGACTATTTTGAGTAAAGTCATCCTTGGTGTCTCTTCTTTGGACAGAGAAAGAGTACTCTTTTGGGGATGTTTACTCAGAATTTTTAGCGTTTCTGAAATCTAGTTGTCTTCAGGTTCACAAAACTCTTTTAGCAGTTAGTACTTTCAAGTGTCCAAGAATCCAGAGAAGTCTGATACTTGTTTGGAAGGCTACATTCTCTGATACTATACATTTTTCATAGAAAATAAACTTATGATTTACTCCAAGAAGAAAATTCCTCACTTTAATTGATGTTTTAAAATGTTTAAAATCCAAATTCAGAGCAAAAAAACTATGATATTTTGTATATGAAAGCTATGATTAAAGACTTAGTATAGTCATTGTAGAGTCTAAAATATTGTTATTACATTTATAAATCGGTTCTTTAAAATGATCCTCTTCAGAACTACCAGAGAAGAATATTTCACACTAAATGAAAATTACCTGATCATTTTAAAAATATTTTGCTGCATACATTACTACATGATGTAATGGACTTTAGTAACAGCTTTGTAAAATTTCCCAGATGCTTGGAAGACATTTCATTTAGCTCATCTAATCTTTACATCATCAAAAAATGGATTATAAAATCAGTCTTGCCCTTTTGTACATCACTGCCATTGTAAAAGATTTCCACAACAATTATTGTTCACTTTTCCATAGCATTTTTGGTTTTATTAAGTGTTTTCCCTTTAATGTCCCTGTGACAAGGGAAGTATATTTTATAAATGAGGAAACTGAAGTCCAGAGACATTTAATGACTTGCTTAGGGTCACTCAGCTCATGAGTATCAGAACTAAGCCATGCATCTAGGTCCTCTGGGTCTAAGTTCTTTCTTTATTCTACCATACCACAGTATCCTCTTTGTCAAATTAGATGATAGATGTGAAAATACTTTGAAAAGTATAAAGTAATAATCTATAGAGCCAGTGTGGAATAGAGCATTAAATTAGCAGCTGGGGACCTGAGTTCTCTTCTGGTTCTGCCACTTATTTGCTGTGTGATATAATCTGAACCTCAATTTCCCGATCTGTAAAATAGGATCATAGTCATTTACAGCATCACTAGGCATTTGAAGACACCCTGTTGAGTACTGTGAGAAACTATATAAACTTGAAGTCTTATTTTTAATGCAGACTTCACATAACTAGAAAGGTCAAGTACGTGGAACTAACATATTCCTCATTTTACTTTTGCAAGGAGACAAATGACACATAAGTTGATACCAAGAATTTATTCCAGAGTACAGCCTCCAGATGTGAGAAATGGTACTCTCCTCTACTCTCTGTGCCAACAGTGATAGACAGTGATGTCTGATGGTCAAAGTAATGGTGACCCTGAGCTCACAAGGTCTTACTTTGCCTTCTTAATCACTAAAAGACAGTTAAATTATGTTCAGCATCATTTTAGTTTTAAGTACATTTTACTATATTCAGATGTTTAGCTTTATTGTTCAGCAGCACTCTTCTAATTTCCATATGTTCCAATATTGCCAGGTCACATGGGTAATTTGATATGTGACCTTGGACTCTAATTTTCACACCTGTAACAAGGGGGTATTAAACTTGATAATCACTAAAGTTTCATGCAACCCTAAGGTTCTCTGATTCTATAACTCTCTGTTTACCAGATTATTTAGTTAGCCAGAAAACATCATTCCCTTAAATTTTCTAGACAAAACAATCTGCTGTAATGTAACTCTCAAGTATTCCCAGTTCTACTGGGAAGGAAATACTGGCATTAAATTCCCCTGTTGTCTGTTAGAACACGGACACATTTCGCACATTTCTTCTGGTAGTAGTATCTTCACTTCTAAAATGCAGAATTGATAAATACATAGGAATACATGGGAAATCTCAACTATACGGAAATTATTTCTAATATATCGAATATTTCTTGGCTTTATAATCACCTGTGTGCAAACCGTGGGTCAAATTCTTTGCTCATTAGTGGTTAACAGTTTTACAATATTGTGTTTGATGATGAGGTTATTACACTCACCAGATCTTGTTGTACTCAAAGATAAATCTATGAGCCAAAATGTTCAAATAGCATAACTAATTACAGTGCCAAAATGGTGGCACATTATTAGTCCTCTATTTTAAGTTTTGCAGTTTCACTACATAGCTACACTTTTAAAAATCTTTGAATGAGGCCCGGTATTTTCATTCCATATTTTATAGATAAATTTCACATAATACTGTTTGGTGAACTGGGGAAGGGCAAAAGGGGGAAGTTGGGGATACACAAATATATGAAAATATAGACATAATTCATTCAAAATATACACTTTATTGAGAAAGTGAATTTGACAACTAGAAAACATCTTGACATTTCTACCTATAGGTCTATTACAATGGCTACCATGGCGATACTTCTGAAACATTTTTGGTGGGCAATGTGGATAAATATGGTAAAAAGTTAGTGGAGATTGCCAGGAGATGTAGAGATGAAGCAATTGCAGCTTGCAGAGCAGGGGCTCCCTTCTCTGTAATTGGAAACACAATCAGGTAAGCTTTATACTGACAAGTAAAGGGAGGGTTGGCAAGTAGGACAAAGGTTATTGGTGGTTTGGTATAAAACTGATGACATGTTTTATGATTCAGAACCATCATTTCAGTCTGATATCAGTATGTGAACTGCCAGGCTGTAATGTTGTTCCCTGGGTAAGAAAAGGTTTTTAAAAAGTGACTTACACTGAGGTCAGCAAAGATACCTATGGAAACAGAATGTGACTACAAGGCTCCCTTGGTTTTTGCTGAACAAGTTTATTCTGGTTTTATAGTTTCCCTTTTGCATAAAACTGCAAAAGTTACTAAATAAATTTGACTAAGAAAACAATATGTATCCCAATTCTCAGAGGATGGTGAGGAAGCAGAAAGAAAAGTTCACTTTTAGGAAGGCTCTAACCAAAAAGTGTCTCCCTATTGTAAAGACAACTAGGTGTTCACTCCAGAGTTTCTTATCTTTCAAAATTGAGGTTAAGCAAATCACCAGAAAGGAAGACCCCTTGTCCTTTTTTTGGACAGACCTATTTGTATTGTGAATCATTGTTTGTTTATACATACTACTCCAGAGAAGTATGATCCATAAAGCTTGTTTTTGTATATATGTGTGTTTGTCTTTTCAAAATTCAAGCTGCTTCTTTTATCCATTTTTAGATTTTTTTTTTGACAAATGTTGCCAAATAGGGCACATGGATTTGTTTTTCATTAAAAGGTATCACATTTCACTGAAGATGGTCACATAGGTAGTCTGTAAAAGTGTTTTTCTCATTAATATAAACTATTGAATATATTGTTTGCCTAAAACATGAAAGGCTTAGTCACCTTGCAGAGATGCTATCTTTTTTCTTTTTGAGCCTTCAAATACTTAAGAAAAAAGTGGTAAGATATCAGTTATATGTATTTATAGATTTTAAAATATTGTAACAGAGTCTGCATCAAACTTTAGTAAAATCTCTTTGGGTTATATCTGAGAAGCTTTTATTGAAGACTTTGAACAAAATTGTGTTTTTGACAGTTTTAAATTATAGGCTAACTAGCCTGGGAAAAAAAGGATAGTGTCTTTCTGTTCTTGCCTAGGAAATGTTGAATCAGACCCCTACTGGGAAAAGAAATTTAATGCATATCTCACTATCTTACTGTCCATGAATATAATAGAAATGAATTCAAAATGCAGTTTTATTTTTGCAAATGGGATGAGTCGATAGATGCACCTCATATTTGTGAACACCTAGGGTTCAACAAATTTACTGGTGGTACTCTTGCATTTTAACCAAATTTATTCTTCAGTAGAAGGGGGCATAGAACACTAGATTCTTATTCAGGCATTCTATCGAGCTCTGCATTCATGGCTGTGTCTAAAGGGCATGTCAGCCTTTGATTCTCTCTGAGAGGTAATTATCCTTTTCCTGTCACGGAACAACAAATGATAGCTAACTACAGAGGCACATTTGCAGTAGTCACATTCATCAACTGCAGAAAAAAAATTCAATTTAATTGTGCAACACAGCTGCACATGGGCTTTTTGAGCATTTCTGTTGTTCTCCCTGTCTTGCTATTCCTCCCTCCAGATCTATTTTTTAAACTTTTTTTCTGGTTATTTTTTCCCCCTTTTTGTCTCTTCTTCCATTTTTACTCTCTGTACTTTCTTGTTAAAGTAATTTTCCTTTGTGGCTCTCATTCTTTTTTCCCCATTGAAGGCTATGAATGTAGAAAATTATCACAATTACTCATATAATTGAGCCTCTTTGTAGCAAGTGCAACTCCGGTAGCCTTTCTCCATCATGAAAATGGTTTCATTATAGGGTTTTTCATATTCTCTGACACCATCTACACAGAGGAACAGGCGTGCAGATGAGATGTACTAGGAACAGGGTAGATCAGTAAGGTCACAGTAGGAATAATTAGCTCTGCTATGGAAAGAGCATCTAGGCCTTTTACTGCTACATAAATGTACTGTCCGTGGCTTTTAGTCACAAAAAAACTTACTAACAAATGGAGCTCCCGCCTACTACTTTGAAAAAAAGATTTGTATCAACACTACAATTTTCCATCATTAAGACTAATAACACAGAGCCTAGTATACATCAAGGGGAATAAAAAGAAAAATCTCACATTCAAGTGGCGGCTGGGTGCTGACCTTTGTTCCCTTTTTTTGTGTACGACTTAACTCTTTACAAAAAAGAGCCACACGCCACACCAACATGCAGGTGAACTCCAGCTAGCACTAGCAAAGCATGGCATTCAATTGGAAAATCTGATAAATCTCCATGCAGGATAATGCATTTCATTACATATTCACTACATTAATTCTAGCTATATAAAAAAAAAAGGAAGAGTAGAATTGAAAGTGACATTGGATTTTTAGCTATCTGGATGCAAAGGTCAGTTTTCTTAGACTATGAATTTGCATGCCCAGGCTTCTTTGAAAACCACATCAAACCTTGCAACTACATTCACAAAACTATATAAAAAATAATAGAGGATGAACTTTTTACTTTTACCCTAGTACAGTTTTATTATTTAAATGCATTATGTGTGCCATTTGGGGAAGAAACTGAAAAATTATTCTGATAAATACTTGCCCTGGTTTGTTGAAATGTAATGTTTTTGGATAGCTATTATTTTGCCTTTTCATATGCAAGCAAAATCTTAAGAATAGCAGTACACCTAGAAATAGACATCATCTATAGCCAAAAAAAGAACTTGGAAACATTACAGTCTGAAGGTTTACAAACCTTTCAACTCAGGCTCATTGTTTGATAAAAGGCATTCATCATCTTTAGCATACCCTTCCCCCTCCACAACTGATCTTAGACCACACATACCATGGGAAGACCATGAATTTAAGGATATTTTATTAATAACTATATTATATACTATACTTGGAATCCTTCAACACTAGAATAGGCTTTGGAATTCTGTGGGAAATGTAGGATAATAACTCTCTAGTATTAGTGTATAAAATAAGAAAATGTTGACAAATAAACCTTTGTTAGTGACACTAATGGTACTAACTTCATTGCACCCAACCACTTGCTTGAAGATGTTATTAACTTATCGTTTGTAGATAGATTTGTACTTATAAGAATGTTGTAAAGATACAAGTTTGTGCATTCCAAATATTTTACAGTTCAGTAAAAATAATTCATACTCATAGGTGTAAATTCCATGATCAAAGTCTCAATCAATGGTTTTTAAATGTTTAACTCATAAGTATATGTTTTGATATTAATTTAGAACAATATAAAGCAGATTTTTAAAAATAATCTGTTTCTATGAGATTATGCACATTTAAACAATAACTGGCTCAGGCAAAATAAGTCATTTTAATGTCATCTGTGATAGATTTTCCTTGACAGCTACTGTAAATTACAATTACACTGCTTCTCTCTGCACATGAAAGTAAGCATTGCAATAAATTATCTTTTATTTCAATCCATCATGTCTGCTTTTCAGAAACAGAAAACCTCAAATAAAAGTTCAGCAGTATTGTAAGAAAAATACAGTAATTTGTGTTCCAGTTTGAAACAAAAAAAGTACCATTCTTTCAAAAAACAATTGTCAGTTTTCAAAAATATTACTAATTATACTTAAACATTACTTATTATTAAAGGGTCCCCTGGACTTGTACATTCCTTCAGTTAAAAACAAATACTTAATATAAAAATACCTTAAATATTTCAGGTGGGATACTGTAACTTAGCAAATCAGGTACTGTCAACCACTTCAAAGATATATTTAAATGAAAAATCATGATCAATATGGGGGTTAGTATTGTCTATTAGCTTGTAACAAAAATTCATTAAATCTGTACCCGTATGCATCCTTTTTTTTCTTTAAAGAACATAGCCTTTATTTTTCCTTCATCAATATGGAAAATGTATTTGCAACTTTAAAAGTGTAAATGAAAGTTATTAAATAAGCCCAGCCTTATTTCTTCTCAACCTCCCTCCCCCCAACCGGGAAACACCATTTCAGTTGAGTATGAACTTTTTTTCAAAGAAAATTAAACTAAAGAAAATTATCATGAGATGAAATTTTCTAAGTGAAATATTTGAAGCTGGAAACTAACTAAAAATATGACATAATAAGATTAATTTAAAATAAATTTTAAAAATAAAATGCATAAGGTCCTATTACATCTGTTCCTTTCCTCTATCTCCCTCTCTCTCCCCACCAAAGGCCTATATGAAGAACAACAAATTATGAATGTGCTCAGAATATTTGCAGGTAGAAATTATACTTCTAAGTACCTTTCCCTCCTCATTCTCTTTTATTTTTCTTTACTTAGGAGTATTTTATCCAATTACATGTAAAGATAGTTTTCAGCATTCATTTTTGTAAGATTTTGAGTTCCAAATTTTTTTCCTTCCCTCCCTTCCTCCCCCTCCCCAAGACAGCAAGCAGTCTCATAGAGGTTATACATGTACAGTAATGTTAAACATATTTTCACATTAATTCCTGTTTTCTTTTAGATCAGAGAAAATAACTATAGAAAAGCTAGCCCTGACAACTTAAATTCAGCAAAGTCAGAATTCCATCAGTAGTGAAATAGATGTGATACTTCACTATCCAGGGCAAGAGAAGCATCCTTGCATTGAAATTGTTCCTGGCACTGCCACTTCTGGTACCACAAAGGAACTGCATCTGATTCTCACATCTCAGTGTTGTTAGCACTGCCATCTTCATTCTGAATGAACTAGTCAGGAGAAGTATACTCACACTCTGGACCTTTCCTTGCCAAAGAGGATTACACAATTTTTTGGTGCTAATATGAATGAGATTCTCCGTTGATAACCCCTATATCGTCTGTGCATGTGAGGTTTCCAAATTACAAAAAAGGCAAATAGCCATGTGATCTATTAGTAAGTATCCCCAGATTGTTGGAGGTAGTCAGTTTAAACACTCGTCACATGGTTGTGGTTGTTGCCCTTTTGTCCTCAGTAACTGAATATAAATACTAAATCCCAATCCCAAATGAAAATTCACAGAAGCAAGGACTCAGAAGCATATGCTGTGCCCCCCAATCATCAGTCATTAGGGATGATGTAGAATAGATGCTACTCAACAAAGGAGCCAACCATACTTTGTTATTTCTATTTCTGTTCATCTTTGTATTCCTTTGACCTCAGGCATCCATAATGCATACATTCTATGATATTGCCAGAGTCCTAGTAGAATCAAGCAAATGAATTGTTTTAGGAGGGTAAACTTAGAATGATTTTGGACAACCAGGTACTCCCAGAATCTCTTTTGGACAGCAGAGCATAGCTCAAAGAATGTTTCACAATGGACATGCTGCTTCTTTCTTCTTTAGAAATGAGCATACTGGTTTGACTCAGTTTTTCCTTTTTTTTTCTTTGCAATACATTCTTAAGATTTGGAAGTGCTGCATACTAAACATTCAAGGCCCTGACTGTCAGGTTTTGTTGTATTTTGGGGATGGGGAGAAAGGAAGGTGGGAAGGGTGGTGGAGAAGAAATACCATAACTCAACAAATATTTGTTAAACCTTTCCTGTGTGCCAGGCCTTTTGCTAGGTCATGGAAATACAAAGGCCAAAATAAAAACCAAAACAGAAAAAAACCAACAACACCTCCCTGCTCTTATGGAGTTTACATTGCTACTCAAAGAAAACAACAGATAACAAAATAGAACATGTATGCCCAAAAAATGCAAAATAATGTCATGCTGTGGGAGGGAGGGAACTTCCCTTCTGATATGGTGTAATACATACCTGGGAGTGGACTTTAGATAGAACCACCCATATCTCTATAGTTCTTTAATTTAAGATTTTGGAGAACTTTGCTCATAAGCACCCTGTGACGTGGGTAGTGCCAGTATTATTCCCATTTTATAGATGAGGAGACTCTAACTTACAAAAATCGAGTGATTGGCATGTGATCACAGAGTTAGTAAGTATCTGAGATTAGATACAAACCCAGGTTTTCCTGACTTCAAGCCCAGTCAGTACAATATCTACTATTGCCTCTTGGTAGACCAGGATAGCTGGATGGCACCACAATACATAGTATACCATGCCTGTAGTCAGGAAGACTCATCTTCCTAAGTTCAAATCTGGTCTTAGACACTTAACAAGCTGAGCAAGTCACTCAACCCTGTTTGCCTCAGTTTCCTCACCTGTTAAATGAGCTGGAGAAGGAAATGGCAAACCACTCTAGTATCTTTGCCAAGAAAACTCTAAATGGGATTGTAAAGAGTAGACATAACTGAAATGACTGAAAAACAACAGTAAATGTTTCTGTGACCAATAGAATGTTCCTCTCAGCTTATTTGTTTCTTCATCTGTAAAATGAATGCTTTGTCAAGTACAGTTACCCTCACTGAGACGTGTTAGGAATGGCCTGACACAAATATATGAATTCCAGTAGACTCCATTTATTTTAATACCTGGTTCTTGTATAATTTTTACAATTTCTCTCCTTCCTTCTGTGTTTATATTTGGCAGTGACTTAATACTTTTGCAAATCCAACCTTGGAAAAATTTAATTGTGCTAAGGCTTATTTGACCAAAGTCGAAAATATAAAACATACAGTGTAACTCATAAGGTTTTCATAACCCTTCAGTCCATACTGTAAGCTCTGTATTACATTCTTTCTGTAATGTCTTAGACTAAAATTATACTTAAATGAGAGAAAAGGCCTGGAAGAGTTGAGCAGCTAGTAAAATAGCCACAGTGACTTCAGAATAGATGATTAAGAAGCTTTGAGTCCAACTCAGCATCTTAAAGAAAAGTCAGGAGATGAAGGCTGAAAACGCTTTGAGACAGTGATTTTGCCAAAAATGTTGAAGATTCCAGCTCAAAAGCATTGTTTGCATGTTAAACCAATGCCGAGGGTCCATTTAAAACTTTGATTTGGGTCTTTGTCCCATGGCACTAGCAAGGACTATAATTGTAGTGCTTCTAAATCCTCTGGACCATGATTCATGCAGGGTAAATTTTCTGAATGTGCCACAAAGCCCTTCATCAGCATGAAAATATAAGTAGTTAATGGAAGGTGTATAAGTACTTATCTTTCTAGTACTCACAGAAATAAGTGTGTCCATTTGATTTCAAAAACATGGCTTTTCACCCTTTTAGATGAAGTTTTTTTTTTTTGTTTGAATGCAGATCATATGCTTAGTCTAAAAAAAATGCAATCTAAAGCATGTACATGTGTGTTAACTACTCATCTTCAATGAATAGTACTGTTTAGTTTAAATATTGTAGTGATTAAGCATTTTCTATTAATTTTGTAAGTGATATAGGACTAATGTAGAGTTCCCAAATGATCACATGGTCTGGATATGTTTATGAGAACACTGACAAAAAAAGATTTGACTAGATATGACCTGCCTCTTTACAAAATATATAATTCTTTGGAAGAGACTAGAATGAAAATAATCAGGTAGGTGAAGAATCAGAACATTTTCCAATTTATTTCTCTTTTCTGTTTGTTTTCTTCAAATAAGCAGTGACTTTTGTAGTCTTTTAGTGACTCTCAGACAAAAGGAATGTAGATTTTTGTGTTCTGAATTCTATCTGCATAACCAGTATATTCACTCAATATCTAGAAATATTAACAAATGCTCAGAAGTTAATACAAGCCTCTTTTAAAGCTATGTTGAATTAAATAAGAAGGAACGAACCATAATGCCTGTGGATTTTATATGTGTACATGTGCCTGTGGGTTTTATATATGTGCATGTGTATTTTGTGTGTGTGTGTATGTGTGTGTGTGAGTGTGTGTGTGTGTGTTTCTCCTTTCCAAGCAAGGTAGAGAATTAAATTCATTCAAGCATACTAAAGGAACATTAATGTTATCATCTGACTAATGAACATGATTACTTTTTTTAAACTTCAGAAAATTATTTCTACATGGCCATGCTTGACAACAGTCTGCATTGAAATGATTGTCCCCTACATCTGTAAAAATAATACATATCATGTTTTGTTATTTTTAAAGCCGAATAACCTGTGAAAATGGGTTGCAAGTCTGTCCTCACTTTGTTGGGCATGGAATAGGATCCTACTTTCATGGACATCCTGAAATTTGGCATCATGGTAAGCAAATTAACGTAGAGGAAATTTAGCAGAATAGAAACTATGCCCCCACAAATGATCCACTTTAACATATTTTAGCATTTAAAAAAGACCAAAAAATACCACCCAAAACCAAAACTGCACACCCATAAAACCCCACTTTACTCTTAACCATCACATTATGTTACTGGACTAGAGCCCTGCAGTTTTCCAATCTTAAAATAAGGTTTATTTTTTGCTTTATGTCTTCTCCTGAAGGGTGCTTGGCTGGAAGGCAGAGGGGCATATTTTTCTCGAAAAAAGTTACCCATGATAAAAACAAAACTCTACTGCATCAATATCCCAGCATGCTCATATGACTGTTTTCTGTTTTTCTTTTTCTGCCCCCTTTTCAAACTGCTGACTGTTGTGGTTAAACTTCATTACATCCTACACAGCGCTGACAGCTGATGTATTTAGCAGCATGTACCTACCTCTTTAGTGAGTTCTAGGTTGTAACCCACCTCCCTACTCCTCCCTCCCTCATGTTCCTCTATCACACCTTGCTTTTCACTGCTGGTGGGTAGTGTGTGCCCCTCCAATATGGCAGGGGTGAAGGGGGGGCAGTGGCAAGGAGAAGTAGAGTTGTGCGGGGGGGGGGGGGTGGTAAGAGTGGGGAAAGGAAGTAGCGTTTTGGGTAAGAGGAGGGTGTGAACAAAAATGGGTGTAGTTATGGGAGAGTTCACTTCTGGTCCTGAGATTTGCCTAGAGTTTGGGGCAGGGAAGAAGATGGAAAATCACATTGGGCAACCAAGGTAGCCTTACCCCAGTTTTTTAAACTTTAGGGATTTCTACATCCCTCCTTTAAGCCATCCAGTGTGGGCTCTCTGGTCACAAATTCTCTGATCACCACTTCTTATCGAGGGCCAGAGTAATGGGGGAGGGGAGCCAGTACCTGGTGCTGTATTGTGATTTATTTTTTTAAAGATAGTCTTTCAGATCAATCTACTGGAATTAACCATCTGGAAGAAATTGTGCTGGTGTAACCGAGTAGTTCAGAACCCACACTTGCCAGGCATTGCCTTTCTTTCTCCTTAAGCACACCCTGCAACAGTGTCTTTAACTAACATATCCAGTGTCTCAGCCTTGTAGAAGGGAGTACTAGCAAAGAGGCTATAAAGGTTCCTTTGAGGTGCTGGGTGTCCCCCGACTCCACCTCCTGCTGCTGGGGAGTAGCCTACATAGCTTTCTCCATCCCAGTCTTCCCGCCTGAAAATCATTTCTCAAGGTGATGGCCACATGGGTCATTCCCTTCTCCACCTAAGATATTGGAAACCTTGATAGACCCCACTCCCACTCCATTTCTTGACAGGTAGCAAACTTTTGTCAAGGTGTCTTCTCCCCTCCCCTTCTTTCACCACAGAGTCACTTTATAGCTTTCTTTGACTGGGTGGGAGATTGAGGCAAAGACCGAGTGAGGTTGCAGTGCAGCAGTGGCTTTCTGGCCTTGCAAGAGGGGGTGAACTTGGGGCGAGAATACAACAAGTCTTTGTACATTTATCTAGCCCAAACCATTCTCTTTCCCTACAACCCTGAGGCTTCAGGTGGATTTGTCTTGGGGTGGGGGTGGGTCTGGGCCTTAGGCCTGGTAGTTATAGCCCATCTCCTTGGAAGGTGAGTTACTTTGAAGGATAATTTTTCTGTTTCATCAGATTCTCGGTTTTCTAAATTTAAATTTTCTCCTCAATTAAAAAAAAAAAAGCTGCACACGTGCAAAGTAGCTTTTTGAATAAGTGACCCAGACTCCTAATTATGTTTCTCTTTCTCTCACTCTTCCCTCCCCCTCCCCATGCTTTTCTTTTGTAGCGAACGACAGTGATTTGTTGATGGAAGAGGGGATGGCATTTACTATAGGTTAGTCTCCATCGCACACGCGAAGTCCCATACCTCGCTCCACCAGGGTTTTCTTCTGCATGTCTTGTAAGCGTCTTATCTGTCTGTCTGCTCCGGCTCCGTTGAGCCTTGAGGCAACTAACTCCGGCCGGGGGCAAAGCCACTCATCTGCCTAATGAGAGAACTCTCTTCCATAGTAAATCTTATTAAATCTAATTGCTGGAGACCCATCTTCCTAATTCAGACATTTCTCCAGCCCGTTTTGGAAACGGAAGCCGTCCAACATCTAATTACCTTTTCAGTGCAGTGTTATGAGTTTGAGGTGTTTGTAACCCTCACTTTTCCTTAACACTTGGATGGTTTGTGTCTGATCTCTCGTTTTTACTCCAGGTCTGCAAACGTCCTGTGCCAGTTTTCGTTCTGCTTGTTTAATAACTGCTAGATCTCCCATCCAGATCTCTCACCCATACGCAGCTATGGGAAAGTACTGTTTTTTTCCCCTAAGTGTGACTTAATGGCAAAGCAATTAGAGGAAAATAAGAAAATTGTTATTTTGCTGATTAATGAACATTTTGAGCATGTTTTAAAAATTCAAATATTTTTAAACTGTTTGATGTGTACAAGAGGGGCCTGCGTTTTGGTGGTGATTATCCACAGGGTCTTAATTAAGGCTTGATTAAAATGCCCTCTAAAAAATGAGATGGGTAACTTCATACATGTTTAAATGCCTTAATGTTTCTTCTTCCCACTGTTTAGCTGGTAGTTTAATGTGAAAGCAAAACTCCAATTAAAGAAACCTTACAAAATGACAACATGAGCCAGTGGGGAAGTACTTGGAAGATAAACCTTTTTATAAATCTTTTGATAATGAGCCCAAACAGTGTTTCACAAGGATCTGATGAGGTCACTGAAGTAAATATTTTTTCCCATTACAGAGCCAATCATCGTGGAGGGATCCCCTGAGTTTAAGGTCCTGGAGGATAAATGGACTGTAGTCTCTACAGATAATAAAAGGTGATTAATTCGATTCTTTTACTTTGTTTTATTTCAAATTCCCTAGCTCTCAGCCAGAATTCTGGAATAAGGTCTCAGTAATTCTAATCTACATAGTTAATTGTTAACATACTAATTTTTTAATGTGTATTTCAGATCAGCGCAGTTTGAACATACCATCGTAATTACATCTGGAGGAGCCGAAATCCTGACCAAACTGCTTGAAGAACCTTAACAGCTGCATCCAGGAGTTCTTGGGGACAGCGATGCTCTAGGGTCTCCTAGTTTGAGAAAGGGTTAGAAACCCATTTGGAGAGTTTTTAGAAGACACGATGAAGGCAGATCCAGGAAAAAGAGCAACCTGGAACCTAGAGTCTTCTGAAAACTAATTTGATTATTGGGTGAGCCGAAAGTTTTGAAGACCACTCCTCAGAGATTTGGGGTGTCAGGTTCCACGGAACTTGCCTTTCCCCCCTCCTAATTTGGGATAAGAAGGAATCAGGCTGACACTTTCCTGTCTGCAGTCTCAAATTCCATTGGAAAGAAACGGGGAACTGGCAAATCCCTGGTTAGGAGAGGACTCCCCGAACGAGCATAATTCCACTTTGTAATTAACCAGCATTTCCTCGAACTAAATCTACACGAGTAAAAGGTTTTGTGTTTTACACCAGTTGTCCGTGGTACCAATACAACATTTCTCGGATAGTTTGGGGTAAAGTGGAAGTGTCTGAACTGTTGTTTTTTTTTTTCTAAACACATACTTTAATGCACACAAAAGAGAAAAAAACTACTTCTAGTTGCTTTTCTTTGGTAAGAGACTTTAAAAAAGAAAAATCCCTTTGTACTTATACATAAGAAAGTGACAGAATCGTACCACTTTTCCTGTTGCCAGTACCATCCAGTATATCAGTCGGCTTTATTCGGAGCTAGGTTATGGTTCACTGGGGGGTTGTTTATTTTTGTCAGCCACATTTTGAAGGGAAAAATAACTCCTGGTAAATGGAGGAGTTTGTTCCAAACGATCCCCTTGGCTGTGGAGATTAAGTCTATTTCAGTCGAACTTCTAAAATGCAGAAACTTATCTTGCCTGTCTCTCCCCAGTCCCCTTAAAGAATGATCTAAAAGAGCACCCCGAGTAGCCTTGAGGAACCTCAGACTCCTGCTGCCTTGGAACCGAAATCCACCCTGACTAAAAGGGCAGAGCTTTGAATTCAAAATTCAAATAGGACTTGGGAGTCCCTTGGAACAAAAACTTGGCCAAAAAACCTATCTCGAGCTGTCCAAGCCAAACACATGCGTTTGGGAAGGGTACAGTGCCTCTTTTTACATGTACATGTGTATTTTTTGTCCGTAAAATCACTAACTAAATCCTCCTTACCCCTTCCTGTGTCAGTCTTTTCTAAGTGATGAAATGACTTTTGACTGGCGGGGCTAGCGGGTTTTTGGAAGGGTGGAGGGGCTAGATCGTATCTGAAAATCTGGGTTGGGGGTGGGGGATCGTGTGGAAATTAGGCGGATGGTGGCTATTGGGTTTGACTTTTGCTTTGTCTTAAGGGACTAATCTCTCGCTTGGGGTACTCCCCTTGTACAGACCCTGTATCCTTTTAAAGACCTAATGTCTTGCAAAACCAAATCTCCAAACCCAAACGTCTTTCCTTGTCCCCTTCTCACTCAGCTATCCAGACTGCGCCTGGCTTCTTTTGAGACTGCAAGGCCTTGAACTTAGCACACCAATTGGGAATCCAATCGATTTGGGGAAGAGGGGTACCTTTTTAAAATAAGAAAAATGTAGATATTTGTTTCTGAAGAAACTTGATAAGCAAAATTGTGTGTGTGTGTGTGTGTGTGTGTGTGTGTGTGTGTGTGTATTGCATTGCATGGCTGCAACTTTGATAGAAAAGACAGTCCGTTTCCTCCAGAGTGCCACAAATACTGGTGTTGCAGCCATGCAAAGTGGAATTAGTGGAGGATCCTGTCTTCTGGCAAATTCAGACTCCAACCCATTAGAATAGGAAAGGAATGAGAGACAAATGATAGTGTATGTTGCCCATGGAAAACATCCCGTTTTCAAGGAGGCATTTGGATTGTTACCTGGAAATATGGTTTCCCACTACATTTCAAACCCAGGCGCAATCATATTTTGGTTGCCTCTGCAATTATGGGTGCTAGTTAGTTCTATGGGCAAGAGGCTGGCCTCTTTAGAGTCACCCTGTTCACAGTTTTAGTTGGTATACTGGAGAGGAAAGAGAAAAAGGCGAGGAATTTGAAGTTTAACAAAAGTTCAGTAAGGAATTTGCAAGAGACTGACCCAGGCTTCGGACAACCAGAGCTGTGAGAGAGGGAGGTGGAGAATCGTTAGGACGCCCCTGGGGTGGCACCGAACAATGCAGTCTCCTCAGAGCACCAGGGCCATTTCGATGCTGGGGACGCTTGCCAAAAGAATGATTTCTCTTTCTTCAAAGGATAATCGGATTGCTGGAGATTAGTCCTGCATCTTGGTTTAGGATCTATTGACTCTGGGGTTATCTGAGAATCATTTTTATTAGAACTGCAGGATTCTACCAACTGCTGTGCTAACAAGCTATTTGTGCAGCAATTATAACGAGGTAGTTATATTTATGATATACATTTATAATCCTAATTATAAAGGTTATTGCTAAAGTTTTAAAAAAATAGATGTCCGACCCTCCCCTCCCCCAATCCCCAGCCCAAAAATAAACAATCCAAAAACAAACGAAAAATCACCCAACCCTACTATATATAGTAGAATGGATTTTCAGGTTGAAATTAACATGACCATTTGAAAAATATATTTCTTTTGCCCCTAACCGTCCTATTCCACTTCATGCCAAATTATTTGTAAATATTTGTTAGGATCAACTTTGAATCCTTTTGAATTTTTTTTTTCGTTTTACATCTAGATACAGTCACACACGCAACCACAACTTTCTGTAAGGCTATCTTACTGTTTCTTGGTGAATTTCAAAACAAGTTCAGCTTCAGTATTTGTGAAACTCTGGAGGAAAGAGACTGTTTTATCAAAGTTGTGACATGCAGAAACTTGGGAAAGCTAGGCATTTTAGAACAGGTGTTACGCTCAATGGGGAAGAGGATGGGGAGTGGGATTGTTCTCTTAAGGTTTATAGAGGATAGATAAGATCAAGAGAAGCTGGTGACAACCAGAGGAAAAAAATATCTTGGTAAGAAAGCTGAGTCTGTACAGTGTACCAGATCTTTTTCTCCGTTGTCTCTCTTCAGATTTATACACGAATACATCTCTCTCTAGGTGTAAATAAATGCACCGGTACTCCAGATAAGCACATTCATACATAAGTACTCCCACGGTATGTCGAAGAATTCAGCTTTATAGTATAAAGCTAATCTAAATATTTCTGGTTAGGATTTTTTTTTCTTGTGGAACCAGCCAACAGCTGAAAAGACTTTGTTTGGCTTTGTTTACGCGGAATCAGTGTAAGGCATCACATTTGCAAACCATAGTGGTGACTGCTGGTCTCTGCCTTTAGTCCCTTGTCCAGATGCAAATAAGAGTAATTCATTAAAAAAGATCCCTGACCTGCTTTTGCTAGTTAGGTTCACGTTCTTGCTTTCTCCTTCCTAGCTGTTCCTTCTCTCGGACAGCTTTCTTAGTGAATCTCTCCTTAAACAAGTCACTTTAGTTTGTCCACTGACATGCTTTCAACTTAGTGTCTCAATAACCCCCTTCCTTATTCCGAATCTCCTCCTGCTCTGCCCCCCTCCCAATCCTCTGCCTCTTCCAGAAAACGAACCCGCCTCGAGTGATCACTTACATGGCCACGGCTCAGGAAGGCAGCACGCAGGGGAGACCTGATTGCCAGAGCGGAGTTCATGCTGGGGGGAATGGCAGGCATCATTCCCCCATCTCGTCACTACCACCACCACCACGGATCAGAGGCTGGGCCAGAGATATGAACTTTTATCAGGCCCACCCCAAAACGAGCGTGAAACAAGCTCTAGGAAGGAGCAATTAAAATCACGAGAGTAACTACTAACTAAATCAGGAAGAACCCACAGGCTCCGGGGGCTGTCAGGTTGCAGTCATTAGCTGGTTGTTGCTACAAAGCATCACCGTGTGGTTCAGAGATTAAAAAAAAAAATCTTTTTAACGTTGGCAAACCCATTATTGGTTTGGAAGATTTCTTACTCCCCCCCCCACTTGTTTTTATATTTTGCTCCAACCACGTTTCCTGACATATTTCTGCCCCCAGCCTAGTGCCCTAAACCCAGAGAGAAAAATTCCGACAGCAGCAGCAACAGCGGCGACTGCAGCCGCTGCTGCAGAAGTTAAAAAAGAGAGAAGCCCCCTCCACTAATATCTGTAACGACATCACCAATGTAATTTGTTTTGAATGTTCATTTTTATTGGTGTTCTCTCTTTGCCAAAATGTGCTTGATTACATAGATTTGGTCCTGTGATAACTGCGCACCCTAGACAGGCTAAGGTGTAACGGAGAAGGTTCAGCTCAGGCCAGATCAAATCCCAGGCTGTTTAACGCTGAAAGGCTGCATGTTGCTATTAGTGTTAAATATATGGCTAATTATGCGTATGAAAATTAAACATCAGTGTTATGCTAATGGGGCCGCCTTCAGCTGTGGATCAGAGCACTTGAGACTAGCATTTAATCAAATGAATCAGTAACTAATACATCTGCACGTGTGAACTTTCACAAGATCATTTCCCTGTTACCGTCACACCACTAAATTATGAAAGAAATAATTATCAACACTTTCTAATTATCTAACAAAGTAATTTGGGATTCACCGTGGGGCTGGCGGGATTGGGATCCTGCAGCCCAACGCTGTCAGCATGCCTGCGACTCCGCGCCAGTTGTTTTGTGTCAGTGTGTGTGTGTGTGTGTGTGTGTGTGTGTGTGTGTGTGTGTGTATTTTTATGGTGTGTTTTTCTGCAGGGGAAAGGTGCTAGTTGCTCTCTGTGTCTTAGACTTCGGGGCAGGACTGGAGGGCCTCACTTTCACTAGCCACCCACTCGCCCGCCCACCCAACTTCCATTTTTACCACCTCGCCTTGGGCCCTAGTCCGGACCACCTCCTGGGAAGCAGCACAGTGTCTTAGCCAACGCCCTCCTACACCTCCTCCCCACCCCCGCCCCGGTTCATTTGTGTTTCTAACCGGGTTTGGAGGCCAAGCCCTATCTATACATGTGGAAGATAGCTGGGCATAAATGGAGACATGTGTCCGCACATGGACGTGTGCCGACGGATACAGATTTGCTCCCAGTTTCTGCGTGTGGGAGAGTGCTCCCCCTTCGCACAGGTAACACCCTTTACTTTAACAAGGCCTCCTTAGGGAGACGAAGAAATCCCACCCTCCAGCGACCATTCAACTTGCTCTGGCCCCTGCTGATTCTGCCCATGTTCTGATTTCTCTCTGCTCCCCTGGTGCGCTGAAAACTAGCCCTTCGCCACCAAGCACCTAGGGGAAGGGGAGGAGGAATGCGGCTGGGGACCGAGACAAGGGGAAGGAAAGGAAGGAGGGTGAAGAGTGTGTATGTGTTTGGGTGGGGAGGAGAAAGGAGGTGCAGCTTCTTTTCCTGGGAGGAGAAACGTGGGGTCCACTTCGCTCACAGGGAGCGGCATTCTAATCAGATCAACCACAGCCTCAGCGCACCCGAGGAGCAGAGGCTGGAGAGATGCGAGCTGTCCCTGGTGAGCAGCGGAGTGCCAGTGGAGTGAGCAATTGTGTGTGTGCGTGTGTGTGTGTGTTAAGAAGGGAGGGGAAGTTGGGGGGAAGGGTCACCAAGAAAAGGGGAAGGTGGACCCCATGGGAAGGGGAGAAAGAGTGGAAAACAGGAGAGATATAGATGTATTAGAAGGGGGCAAAAAGAGACTGGAGAAAGAAGTAAGCGTGATTAGAGTGGAAGGAGGCGTTTTCCCCTCAGGCTCTCTGATCCGCACTTAGTCCCTGGGATGTCTATGCGTAGTGGTGCCTAAAAAGCCGCGGTCCAGGGGAAGTGCGAATTGGGGTAGTGGTGAGGCCAGTCAGGAGACTGCAGGCCGCCCCCCCATCCCACTTCCCCCTCCCCATTTTAGGCTGGGGGCCCAGAGGACCAGAGGAGGTGGAGGCGGCTGCTGCAAGCTGTAGCACCCGAGGTCCCCCAGTGAGGAGGGTGGGTTGTTGGGGGGGGGGGGGAGTAGCTGTTGGTTGGCTTCTTGGAAAGAAGGCGCTTTGAGGGAGGAGGGAGAAGGAAAAGAGGGGGTAAAGAAGTTAGGGGGGGAGCGTTGGAGGGCTTGTAAACTCTCTCCGCTCTGGCGCCTGCCGCCGCCGCATTGTGAGCCCTGTCGTGTTGCTCTATTGCAGATGTTCACTCGCAGGGGCTCGGGGACGCATCTCTCCCAAGTCCTGCTTGCCTCGCTCCCTCTAGTCCAGCCGAGCCAAAGCACCTCGGACCAATCCCAGGCGATTATGCAAGACGGCGGACCAATCAGATCCGCCAGCTCATGAATATTCATGACCTTGGCTGAGTCAAAGCTTTGAGGCGAGTTTGGGGAGCTCGGCAGCATCATGCTTAGACTTTTCAAAGAGACAAACTCCATTTTCTTATGAATGGAAAGTGAAAATCCCTGTTCCGCTTAAATTGGGTTCCTTCCTGTCCTGAGAAACACAGAGACCCCAAAAAGGAAAGCAGAGGAGAGAGACCCACACCCAGACCCAGCGAGAAGAAATGACCATGACTACTATGCCAGAAAGCCTCAACAGCCCCGTGTCGGGCAAGGCTGTCTTTATGGAGTTTGGGCCGCCCAGCCAGCAAATGTCTCCTTCTCCCATGTCCCACGGACACTATTCCATGCACTGTTTACATTCTGCTGGCCACTCGCAGCCCGACAGCTCCTACAGCTCGGCCTCATCCTTCTCCAGACCGCTGGGCTACCCCTATGTCAACTCCGTCAGCAGCCACTCGTCTAATCCCTACATCAGTTCAGTGCAATCCTATCCCAACAGCTCCAGCCTGACTCAGACCCGGTTAGAGGAGACAGGTATGTGCACTTGGCTTTCCACAGGGAGGAAGGGGAGGGGAGGAGGTGTGAGGAAAGAGAGAGAGCAGAGAGAGGGAGAGGGAAAGGGAGGGGGGAGGGCGGGAGAGAGCAAGAGAGGTTTCGGGTATCAGTCTATGCATCCATGTCCTATCAAAGAAAAAATTTAAAACTCATAACCATCAAGAAAAGAATAAATCCAGCGCTCGTCCTCCCGAATTGGTTGTGTCTCTGGGCGGCTCCGTGTGCTGAGCACACAATGCCCCTCTGGAAAATAGAAACCCAGATGTGCACGTATTAGTCTTGGTAATTATTTATTGCGTAGCGCTATAAACAATGTATGCAATTAAGGGTAATTAAACCTAAACTGCAGTCTGTAAAAATAGCAAAGTTTCCCTGAGAAGAAGCCCAAGCTTCTGAAATAGCCCCCAGCCTTTGTTAGAGGGACTTGATCTCGTATTTTTTCCCTTTTCCCCCCACCTCTTTGCCACTTGCTCCACTCCCCCCTCCCCAACCTTGTTGCTGCTGCTGCTCTTCTCTGCTTGTTATTAATTATCGTTGCGATTATCACCACACCGCCACCATCGTTATTACTATTAATGATTGCCCCTCTTCTTTGCTGTTATTTCAGGAGCAGATTCGGAGAAAAGCACCGTGGTAGAAGGAGGGGAAGTTCGTTTCAATGGGAAGGGGAAAAAAATTCGCAAACCCAGGACTATTTATTCCAGTTTGCAGTTGCAGGCTTTGAACAGGAGGTTCCAGCAAACTCAGTACCTAGCTCTGCCGGAAAGAGCGGAGCTCGCAGCTTCACTGGGACTCACGCAGACACAGGTACAAGAGAGACTCTTCCTCTCCTACCACTCACACAGACCTCTTTTCATCTCGCTTTGCTTTGTTTTCCCCCCCTCTACCATGTACACTCACACATAGAATAGAGCATATATAATGTCACATATATAATCTCTCTCTTTCTGACTGCCCTCGCTCCCCCTTTACCAGTGATCCGCTGCCGTACTTCGGTTCCCGGGCACTCTGATCATTGAAGCAGTAGGATTTCCTCGCTGGGTTTTGTTTTGGGGGCTCTGGGGCCGCACGTGCCCGAACAACTGGAACAATAGAGACGAGACGGGTTCTAATCCCCTCTACGGCTTTGAAGTGCGTTGCTAATCACTCAGCCTTTTGGCACCACGACGCTGCCACCCTTCTTTTCTTCCTAGTCCTCCTCCTCCTCCGCCTTCTCTCCCACTTTGTTGGTGGGAGTGGGGGAATTTTCCTCCCCACCTGGAGGGCACAATCTCCTTTAACACGACCCTAACGGGGGAACAGTATAACTTTGTTTAGCCACATTTTAGATTTTTTCTAAGAGAAACAACAAGCATTCTTTCTCCCAGCAGCTCTGTGATTTAGGAATATTCTTGGTTTTGAATGTCCCGGGCCGGTATTTGGAGCGGAGAGGAGGGAAGGGGGGGGGGGCAAACAAACACAAAAGCAATGATTGGTTTGAGCCCAGAGAAATGTCAAACGTAACACCATCTTCTCAGCCAACTCACCCTAGGGCAAAGAAAGCAGTGAGAAGAGAACGCCGTGGACTTGAAATAAATTTCCTAAAAACAGTTTCTGGAGTTTCCACACTTTTTGTTTTTATTTTTTATTTTCTAAATTATAGCTTTAATTGGAATTGGAAGTGCTGTTCATGGGTTCTCAGTATCTGGTAGTCGACAAATAATGGAAAACTTGTGAGGTTAATTCTTGTCTCTGGCTCAGGCAGAAAAATGCGTTTTATTCTTTCTCTTCTTCGATTTCTCCTTCTCCCTCCCCCTCCGACCTTCTTCAACAACACACCCCCCCAACACACGCACACACCATCCTTGCTCTTTTTGAACTTGTTCTCTCTCCCTTAAAAATTGTTCGCTCTCGGTAGTAGCTGGGATTCCCAGCCGCGCCCCCAGGACCGAGCCTTCGTTCTGTTCTTCCTCCTTTCCGCTGCTTAAACCCATGGGCTGCTCTTTGGCTTCATCACTAAAAGTTAATGCGAAGGGATTAGGTGCTGGGGAATCTCTTTCCATTCTGTCTGTAGAAGCGCCGCTGCCTTCTGGTCTGTCACTTTCCTAGACTTTGCAGGAAAGACCGGGCTTTTCTCTCTACATTCCTCTCTCCCCTTTCCCTTCGATTCTTTCTCCCAATTCTCCCCAGTCATAAATCTTCTCCCTTAAGCACAGTTCCACCCACACTCCCGCCCCAAGTCACGTCTGTGGTGTTTGGTTTTGCAGGTTAAAATCTGGTTCCAGAACAAGCGGTCCAAATTCAAGAAACTGATGAAGCAGGGAGGGGCTGCTCTTGAGAGCAGCGCCCTGGCGAATGGCCGGGCTCTGTCAGCCAGTTCACCTCCAGTACCCCCGGGCTGGAACACCAGCAGCTCCTCCAGTAAGAGCTCTACTGGCAACGCGGGCACCTACATCCCGAGCTACACGTCTTGGTACCCCTCAGCCCATCAAGAAGCTATGCAGCAACCTCAGCTTATGTGATTTACAAAAACAAACCAACCCAGCTTCCTTCCTGCCGCCTCTCCTCACCCAGTACCCGGGTCCCCAGTAGTCTCCCCAGCCCAGTCCAGTCCAGCCCATCCCCGGTTGACACGCACTATGGGTCCAGAGGAGAAGAAGGGAGAGAGCCAAGGAAGGGAAAACATAAACAAAGGATGCAAACCGCCGCCGCCGCCAATCACCATTGCTAAGCACCAGTCTCCAGACAGACCACAGAGTGCACTGGACCTCTTCAGACCCGGGAGAGCCTTTGGTTGGATGACGCTCCAAATTCTGGCATGCCACAAACGAGCGCAGATGTGATGCGGGGTTGTTTCCCATGTGCTGACAGCTGAGAAAGCTGCCTCTGAGCTCTGTTAGATCACCCGGAGGACAGCCTGGGAGCAGGGAGACAATTCGACCCTCAGCTTTGTGGGGCGATCAGAAAACAAAACAAAACAATGTTTGTAGAAACACTCTCTTTTCTGTCCTGTCTGTCTCCTCGTCTTCTTTCTCTCTGTCTCTGTGCCCTGATCAAATATAGGTCATTTCATTTGTTCTCCCCACCTTTGCAGCCTCTTTGATAGCAATGAGAGCACGGAAGGGGAGTGCCCCTTTCCCCTCAATTTTCCCCTCCTTGTAATAGTTTGGGAAAAAATTTTTTGGACATTCTCCTGTGCCCTGCCTATCCATATATGTAGTTTGCTGGGGTGGGATGGGAGGAAAGGGAGGGGAAGGGATTTTATTTATTGACAAATTGATTTAAACTACCACTATCTGAGTGCTAGACACTCGGTGAATATATTTGGCTTGCAAAGTGCACTGTTTGAAAGCACCGTTTACTTTAATCGAAAAAGGAAAAAAATGAGGATGTGATTTTTAACTTTTACAATAACTTTTATACTTTGGTGATGTGGAGAGGTTGGGTCCGAATGATTTGCGTTTTTTCACATACTCAGTGTTATTTAAAAGAGAGAAAGAAAAGAAAATGAAAAAATAAGCGAACACAATTTCATTCATCCTCCCAGCGGTTGATTGCTTCGAGTGAAAAATTTGAATTCTCTTGGCTGTGTGTGTGTGTGTGTGTGTGTGTGTGAAAGAGAGAGAGAGGGAGGGAGAGAGAGAGAGAGAGAGAGAGAGAGAGAGAGAGAGAGAGAGAAGAGAGAGAGAGAGAGAGAGAGAGAGAGAGAGAGAGAGAGAGAGAGAGAGAGAGATGTTTGCTCTGAGTGGAAAAGAAGAAAGAGGGAGGAGAGACGAATCGAAATTATTTCAATGGGCTTCGAACTGAGACAGTGCAGCTTTAAAAAAAGATCTCCAGAGGCTTTGCCACAGATAAATGCCAATCAAAAATCTACGTGCACATACTCCAGTGCAGGATCTAATCGCTGTACATATTATTATTATTATTATTATTATTAATTATTGTTCTGTAAACATGTTGCACAAATTTAGCCCTTTTTTGTTCCGTTTTGTGTGGCTGTAAAACATGATGCTTTGTGAAATGGGAATCTTGACATTTTACTTGTGAAATTTGGAAAATGTGATCAATTGAAATCAACTGTGTTTAGTGTTCTATATGTCAAAGTTTAGTTTTATATTGAGAATGTTAACTTATTGCTTTGTATCTGGGGAAAAAAACTTTGTAAATAAGTTATAAAGTTTCTTTGAGACAGTAAAATTATGGTTTCGAAAAAGAGCTGATGCCCGGTGTGCTGTGTACAGGAGCGAATTTGGGGCAAGAGAGAAAGGAGCAGGACAGAGGGACCGGGACCCGGAATCTGCGAGTCAGGCAGAAACAGGTGCTGTCTATGGCCCAGTTCGAGTTGGCCCTGGATCTCTCTTCCCACTAGTTCTCCGAGGCCAAGAGCCAGTCAGAGTCGTGGGTAAACTTGTGGGCTGGCAGAACCTAGGGAAGTATGCATCTCAGAAAAGAACTTTTGGGATAAGGTGTAATGCTAGCTAAGTTTGGCCACGCGACCAGCTGAAGATTGGTGACCTTAATGCTTTAAAACTGAGTGAACTGATTGCCTTGGCTAGTGTCTATCCCAAGTCTGGTGTGTCTATCCCTATGACCTGTTCTGCTCCCCAGAGATCCGTCTGGACGCCACAGACCGAAGTCCTTGGACTGGGAGCTCATCCCACCCAAGGGGAGGAGGCAATCGTCCCGAGTCCCACTCCAGACTGGCAATCGTCCCGAGTCCCACTCCCTGGCTCTCAGAGCTCCTCTCTCTGGCCCTTGTGGGGTCCTCACTCCCCTCCTTTTGCATCAGATTTTCCTTTTCAGCATTAAAAGTTGATTCTCCTTTCTTGTAGCAGCTTCCTCTAATTCCTCCTTACACCAGTTTAAAAGGCGGAGGAAGGAGGGAATGGGGCTGGGGAGAGAGCACGAGGTGGTTGAAAGAAAATTCAGAGAAGGAACAGGTGCTTCAGAAAAGAGCTGAAGTCGGGAGTGGGAAATAAAAGTTAAAGGGCAGGAAGAAAGGACCAGTAATCCAAAACAGCTACTGGGCCAATCGATGATTGCCTTGGGTTGCAGCAGTGTCCCTTCCCCAAGTCACTATGTTTGAGGACTGGAATGAAGAGCTGGAAACCGAGGACTTCCTTCGTTCACTGGGTTGATAGACTCTTACTCTACTCCCTGGGCTGAAAGCACTCGGATCTGGTTCCAGTCAAACACTCGTGGGGTGGGGGGTGGGGAGTCTATGTCTTCATTTCTCCCTTTCCAAACAATTATCGAGTATTTATTGAGTGCCTACTATATACCCAATTAGTGAGAGGGAGAAGGGAAGGGGGCAGGGAACAGTTCCCCATTTTCCAGGAGGATGGTGAGGGAAGCAGCCGGATCTTCCACGCTCTAGGCAGCTTAGGCTAAGGCCACTTACTCGAAAAGGCTTGTCTGATTTAAGCACTTCTGAAAGCTTGTTTAGTTCACGGATTGCCAAGCGCTCCCTGGGCCTTAGTGTTTCGCCAGCGAGTGGGGTGTGTCCGAGTGCCCGAGCAGGGAAGCTGGTCAGTGCCTAACCAGGAGAATGACATTTCTGTAAACAGTTTGGAAATGTTCTTCCCCTGCTTCTTATTGGAACTGAAATGTGATTAGAAATCTCCAACGGAAGGTAGGGAAGGTGGAGGGAGGGGTCTTCAGCACAGGAAGCTTTGGGTTAAAGGACTTTGTAAATGATTATTTTGTAGAGTAGATTCTTTCAGATATACACACTCTCCCCTCTTTAAAAAGCTGGATTTGGAGTGTTTGCGCCTGTGAGATGGTTTGACGCGTATCCTGCTTGTGTGGGCCGTCGGGGCTGACTGGAAACTCGATGGGTCCGGACAGGAAACTCAGTCGCTTGCTTCCCCCAGTCTCAGCCTTCCCATTCTACCCCCAGCAGACTCAACTGCCTCCCAAAGCCATCCACCTAGACCTTCCGACCGCACTGGGGAAGACTCCAACTAAACTAAGTCCGAACCTTATTCTTTCTCACCTCATCCCACTTCCCTGACCTCCCTGGATAGCACTCGTGATCCGATCCTGTCCCTGCCCTCCTCTCTGATCTGAGTTCAGGCCTCTTTTCAGAGGTTGCTGCTGGTCGCGACCCCAGTCTGGGATCTGAGCTGTGACCGGCACTCAGAGTCCATCCACGGAACCTGCCAGTCACCACCGGCTTGGCCTGGGGGTGGGGATCGCTAGGGCAGCTGGTTTTGATTCTGGTGACTAGGTCTAGGTCTGGGTCTGCAAATGCAGCCTCTGCCGGGGGTGGGGGTGGGGGATTTCCGGTGGGTGGTTAGGAGGAAAGCGGTGATAAATGGCATTGATTTTTTGTTGTGACACGCACCCATTTTTCAATTCATGATGATGAATGATCAAATGATCTGGGCCCATTCGACGCCTTTCCAGAAAGGCACAAATGTAGGATGGGAGCGTGTAGGGATGGGAAAACGGTGGTCTTTCACTGGGGCAACTGGAAGACATTTCCGGGAAGTAGCTATCCTGGCCTTTCCAGGATGCCCAGAGAGTTCTGACCCAGGATCATTAAAAGAAAAATAGGAAAGCAGAAAACTCTCCACACCACGATCCACCTCCAAATCCTGAATTCAACCCATTTGCTATTTCTGAATGAGTGTGAATGGGTTTGCCAGGCCAGAGATCTAGACATTTGGTCTTAGTGGAGTTCACTCAGACTTCGGTTTCCCCAGTGAGACGTGACTCATTTGTTACTGGTTAGGTTATTGACAGATGAAGATCACCTATCCTACTTTTCTCTCTAGAAACAGCAGCCAGCGGCCCAAAGCCTTGAGCCACAGGCAGAATATGTTTGGTCAAGCAGATTTTAATACTTTGAGATATTAGCTTATACTAATTTAATAATGTCTTGCTAACAGTTCAAATAGAGAAATTATTAGTTTTATCTCAACGAAGGCGGTCTTTAGTTAGGCTCTATTATAATTATAAGCGGTTGTACTTTTAAAAATGTTAATCTCAATATAGGCCTAATTAATGCTGCCTTGTTACTGACAAGTAGTTCATCAAATATCTGATTCAAAGATTTTCATAATGAGTATATTAATTAAACTATGAATAATCTAAAGGTGGTTATATTTAAACAATACCTCATTACAATGATTAAATACTGATTTCGAATATTATGTCTTAACAATTGTCACTTAGAAAACACAACCTTTCCTTATGTATGAGTCTGTAATGGCAAAATGCAATTTTAGGATTTTTTTTCTTGTTCAAAAAATGTGAACCTCATTTTAAAACACTTCTGAAATAGGTTACACACAGCTTAATGATTATCAAAATGACTCTTTTCTGCAAAAAAAGACCCCAAAGTGCGCGTACAGCTGCAAACCCGAGAGGGTCAGCATCATTTCACTGTATTCTCTTCTTGATTACAAGCCGAGCCCATCAAACACAACATAATTACAGTAATTTCAGGTTTATTTATTCTAATGCAGTTTCCCCATCTCTCTGGTAATTATGAGCAATTTTTTCGCCCAGGGAATCTTTTTGCATTAACAAAAGAGATAACGCACTGAAAGCCAAATTTGCTGTGCATTGAGAAAAGGAAAAAAAATAATAAAATAGGTTCGAGCTGCCATCTCTGCAATTCTCCTATATTGGAGCTAGGCAAATTGCTTGCAGGTGTATGGAGCAGGACTGTCAATGGGAAGGGGCTTCCAAATTAGCAAATGCACAATGTTGAAGTAATGAAGACAGACTTAGCAAAATTGCCAAACAACAGATACCTCTTTAATATCTTCTCTTACACACACACACACACACACACACACACGCACACACACACACACAGCCATAAGGGGAGAAACACCCCAAAACCCACCAACACCCCCCCACACTCTTTGGCATGGCTTTCATCAGCCACTGAGTAACTGGGAGTGCTGGACATGTCATTCTACTTGCAGAGCAGCACAAACCCTCAAATCTAGAAAATATTTTAAAATATAAAATGAGAAACATTTTAATTTTATTGATATTTTTCATGGATTAGCATTATCTTTCCCCCTCTCCTTTAAATCTGTATCAGTCCTGGTTCAAATTGCTCTTCACAATTCATTCCAGTTTCCCTGTTTTGGGTAATTTTTAGAAGCATGAAAAGTTTAAAATTTTTAAAATATAAATCTATATGCATAGGGTTGTTTTTTTAAAAATAATTAATTAGGTACCATTTCTGTAGATTGAATTCAAACTCTCAAAACAGAAAAGAAATATCTATGGTTTAATGAAAATGTGTGTGTGTGTGTGTTGTAAATGGAAGAGAAATCCCATCTCTCTAGATATTAATTGGAAATATAATAAATTGTGAGAAAAAAGAAGATGGTCATGTTCCGTAGCTCTAAGTCTCCCTTTCCTATTAACCATCTCCAAGAACATCTCTCTTTTGCTTCCCACCCCCTTTTAAATCTGGTGTGAGAATAATGTCTCACTTACTAGATCAGTACCAATGCCTAGGACGAAAACTCTATATCTAAGCTGATTCGAACTTTTCTTTCATTACATAGGTGTGTGTGTATATATATATATATATACACATATATATGTATATATACATATATGGACATGAATATATATGTGTATATACACAGATGCAAACAAACTGTCATATTATACAGTATTAGGTTCACTCCACACGCACACCCCATCCCTTACATGAAAATCCTACAGAAAGCAGCCTTATAACCGACATTTCCACTATAATCTAAACATCTCTCCTTAACTCTAAAGGGTGAATACCCCTACCAGAGGATGCATCTCCCCCCCCCCCCCACTTCCACCCCCTCCTTCATACCCTGAATCTTCAGGGATTAACACTTCCTGAAACATCTTTAAAAAAAAAGAAAAAAATAATCCTGACATAGCTGACAAGAAGTTTTGATGGAAGAATTAGCTGGTGCATACATAATCACTCCCCCACCCTCCTACTCCCAGAGCGGGGAAATGTATCGACAGAGCGCATTCATCCAACCCTCAGAAAAATGAAACTGGTTTCCACCCTTACCTTCTTCACAGTCTCAATTTCAGTTAATCTGGACACACTCTTTGATACAACAAATCAAAAGGGTCGGATACGGCTTTTGGCTAGGAAAGTTATGGGAGACAGAAGGGGGGGGGGAAGGAAGCAAAACATAAAAACCAAACAAACCGAAACAAAACAAAAACAGAAAAGAAAAAAAAAAACAACAAGGCACAATAATCCTATCCTGGGAGTGCAAATGTGGAATGAGATTCCCCCGAGACGAGCCTGCCTCGGAACGCCCGCAGCCTTTTGCAGCGCTGCTCCTGCAGAATATGACTGAAATTTTCGGCTATATAGCCTCTGTCTTTATAGCTGATGAAAAAAATTGCAGATTATTAGCATAAATGTTTACTCTTCATTACGCTGATGACATTGTGCACTCGAGATCTTGGTAATCTTTGGGAAAATTATGAGTAATTTTTAAAAATTTTAAAGCAGCAGCAGTTACCATGCAATTCAGGCTAATTCTGCGTAGGCTCCGAACGGATATAATTATCGAGGAGTCAAGATGTTATGCTAAAAACTATGCATTGATATTCCCATTTATTATGTACATACAACTTTGACAATGTTGATGCTTGAAATAGCAGGAAATTGTCTTGCGCAAAAATTACAGTCCATATTAGGACATCTGAAATTGCGAAGAATTATATAGTAATTGCAGGCTTTCAGATGGGAGAGCCAGAATGCTCAAACTAGTGCAAATGTGGATAAAATTACAGATCAGAGCAAAAATTAGGGAAAAAGGGGGTCTGGGATTTTTCAAGTTGGCTATAGGATTCCGGAAGTGTCTAATGCCACATGATTGCTACAGCTTTAGGGGAGACATTCATGCCTCAAATAGCTCCTTTGCCAGAGCTGCTTTAATTGAATTTCTTGTTCTTTTTCTTTTAATAGGGGCAAATGAGTAAATTGCCCACCCATGGCAAATTTTCACCGTCCTCCCTGCAAATGTGCCAGGGAGAGCATCCTTTCGCGTTCTCTTGCTCAGGTTAACTGGAAAGGGCTGAATCCCCAGGCTGAACGAGCTAACAGAGCAGGGAAAATTAATTAGCCCCAATCTCCTCCCGCCACCTCCCCCTCCTCTTTTTCTTCCCCAACTCCCCAACCCCCACCCTTCTGACTCTTCTCTTTCCCTCCCCCCCTCCCCTAACCCCTCCCCCTGGAATCTATGAGGCCACCAGAGACTAAACTTCTCTGCGTTCCTCTTTTTCAACTGCTGCACATCCCCTACTCCCGCGGCCACCACCCCTGGGGAACAGGACAGCACCAACTCGAGGGGGCGGAGGGCCTGGTGGGGGTGGGGGAAGTGGGCTGACGCGCTAGCCAGCGGGCAGGCTGCGAAGGGGGTGGTGGTGGAGGTTTAACTGGATTCAGTAAAGGTAAATCACTTAGGAGATCATCCAGGGACGGACTGGCGTAGCTTCCTGGGGGTGCGGAATGGACGCGAGGGAACCGCTAGGAGCCTCTTCCAACCCATCACCTAGTCAAATTTCAGCGCAGGGAGCGTGTGTGAATATCTAGCTCCCTAGCCTTGTCTAATTCTGCAGATCACACACCCCACCCCACAACCACCGCCTTTGCCCATCTCTTCCATTCTGCCTCTCTCTAGAGCGCACCCAGAGTTGTGTGTGCGAGTCGGGGCACTGAGGCGCTGTGTGACTTTAAGAAGCTCGGGTGTTAGGGGCAGGGAGGGGTGGGGCTGGGGACTGCTGCAGCCGTCTAGCAC
>WOXC01003060.1:0-61286 GCA_011680675.1 Gymnobelideus leadbeateri
ACAAATGCTTTATTAACTTCTGTTTACATCATTCATTTCTGCCAGATTTTGAGTTACAATCATTTTCCCCCCATTATTCCCCTACCCAACCTCCCAGAATAGCAGTCCCACAAGATATCGCTTCCTCCAATCTGCTCTCTCCCATACCTTCTCCCATACCCCCATTGACTTTTCCATTAGAGGAAGATGAATCTTTGTGTCCCAATGCCTGCACATCTTATCTCCCAATTATAGGCAAGAGTATTAATAATAGTATTTATATATATATTTGAAACATTTAATGTTACTACCTTGAATTTCAGATCCATTTCCTTCCTCCCTTGTCACCCATTCCTTCTTGGGATATAAGTAATTCAGTATATGTTGTACATGTCTAGCTATGCAAAACATTATCATGGTAGATGTATTGTACAAGGCTGCTTATAATTCCCTCCCACTCATCCCACCCCCCACCTGGTCCATTCCCTACATGATCCTGTCCCTCTTCTATAGTGGTACTTCTAACCTCCCCTCACCCCAAGGATGTCCTCCCATCCATCATCTCTCCTCTCATCCCCTTTCCCCCTATCCTGCTGCAGGTTGAGATATCCCATTTATTATGTATGTCATTTTCTCCCTGAACCAAATTCAGTTTGAATGTGGTTTTGCCTTTTTAGCCTTCCTTATTCTCCCCCTCTTTTGCAACCACTTCCCCTTGTTTTTGCATGGGATAGTTTACACTACCATGTCTCTCCCCATCTCCTCTTGCCACTTTCCTCTCTCACCTCTTAATTTCATCCCTTGAGTGTTCTCCCTTCCCAACAAATTCAACTTATGCCCTCTATCCATATATAACTGTAACCATATACACACACATTCACATATGTATTCATATGACCACACCCCTTCTTCCATTATTTTCATAGTGAGAAAGATATCATCAGTCACAGTTATTGCTTTTCCATATAGGAATGTAAATAGTTCAACTTTGATAAGTTCCTTTTGATTTCTTTTCCCTGATTACCTTCTCAGGCATCTCTTGCTTCTTGTGTCTGGATGTCAAATTTTCTATTCAACTCTGGTTTTTTCCTCAAGAATGCTTGAAAGTCCTCTATTCCACTGAATGACCATATTTTCCCCTGAAACAAAATACTCAGTTTTGCTGGGTAGGTGACCCTTGGGTTCATTCCCAGTTCTTTTGCCCTCTGGAATATCATATTCCATGCCCTTGATCCCTCAGTGTAGAAGCTGCCAGGTCCTGGGCTATTCTGATTGTGTTTCCACAATATTGAAATTGTTTCTTCCTGGCTGCTTGTAGTATTTTCTCCTTGATCTGGGGATTCTGGAACCTGGCTATAATATTCCTGGGAGTTTTCTTTTTGGGATCTTTTTCAGGAGGTGATCTGTGGATTCTTTCAACCTCTATTTTGCCCTCTGGATCTAAAACATCAGGGCAGTTTTCCTTGAGAATTTCTTGAAGGGTGATTTCTAGGTTCTTTCTTTGATCATGGCTTTCAGGTAGTCCAATAATTTTTAAATTGTCTCTCCTGGATCTATTTTCCAGGTCAGTGGTTTTTCCCATGAGACATTTCACATTGCCTTCTAATCTTTCATTTGTTTGGATCTGCTTAACAGCATCTTGATTTCTCATAAAGTCATTAGCTTCCATTTGCTCCAGTCTAACTCTGAAGGAATGAATCTCCTCAGTGAACTTTTGAGATTCTTTTTCCATCTGGCAAATTCGACTTTTTAAGGCATTCTTCTCCTCATTGCCCTTTTGGGCCTCCTTTGCCATTTGAGCTAGTCTATTTTTTTTTTTTTTTTTGAGGGCAATTGGGGTTAAGTAACTTGCCCAAGGTCACACGGCTAGGTTTTTGTTTGTGCATTAAGTGTCTGAGGCCGGATCCGAACTCAGGTCCTTCTGACTCCAGGGCCAACACTCTACTCACTGTGCCACCTAGCCGCCCCGCTAGTCTATTTTTTAAGGTGTTGTTTTCCTCAGTCAGGCTGTTGACCCTCATTTCATACTTTTCCTGCATCCTTCTCATTTCTCTTTCTAATTTTTCCCCCACTTCTCTTATTTGATTTTTAAAGTCCTTCTTAAGGTCCTCTATGGCCTGCAACCCACTCATGTTTTCCCCTGGGGCTTTTGGAGCAGGACTTCTGACCTCACAGTCCTTTTCCCGCTCTATGCCCCCAAAATAGGAGTCTAGGGTTGCATTTTCTGTTTCCTTTGCCTTGGCATGTTGCCACTTAATTGCTTGACTTTTGGGCTTGTTGCCACACTATGGCTTTAAGGCCAGATAGAGGAATTTTCGTCCCGAACGTGTGGGGGGCAACTTCCGTTTCTGGCAAGCTGTAAACCCACCCACAACTTCCACCCTAGATCACAATCCAGATCCAGGAGGTTAAAGCAAGAGCGATTACCCCCCAAGACTGATCGCTGGATCTCCCCACGATTTGTAGGCTGGGAGCAGGAAATGCCTCTGAAAACTACACAGTGGCCTGTCTCCTCAGCAGCTTCTAGCCCCCAGGGGAGGGAGCTGACGCATTCCCCAAATACAGGTCCCAAAGTCCATAGGACACTAACCTCTTACTTTGTCCTAGGCAAGTCTATGTTGATAATTCTGGCGTCTCCACAGTTCCTGGTGTTCTGGGGTTCCTCCAGCTGGCTGCTGGCCCTGCCGCCCTGGGGCTAAAACCTCGGCTCATGTGGACCTGGGCTCGGCTCGGTTCCTGTGCTCTGTGCGCTGCTGGCTCCCAGACCACTGCGCTGGTCCTTCCTGCAGGGTGCTGGGCTGTCCTCAGGGGGAGGTTAGCTTCTCTGTGTCGTTCTGTGGGTGCTGGGGCTCCAGAAGATTTTCAGAGTCCTTTTTTACATAGTTTGTGGAGAATCTGGGGGCAGAGAGGCTTGGAGGAGCTGTTTCTACTCCGCCATCTTGGCTCCGCCCCCTACTTTAATACTTCTTGCTTTTGCCTTGGGAACAATATTCCAATCAATACTTCAATTACTTCTGGAAAGAGAGTAATAATCTTCTCTATAATCTCTGTGACTGTCTAGAACAAAACTCCCTTCCCTGTCCACTACTGCCATATGTGCATTGTATCACTCTATTAAAATATAAACTCCTCTGTCTTTGTAACAATCTTACTTCTCTATTACAGTTATTTATGTACATGTCTTCCCTAAGCTTAATTAAGTCATAATATCTCTGAAAGATAGGACTGTACCACATATACCTTTGTATCCTTAGTGCTTTATATGGGTACATACATCATGAATGTCTATTGGCTTGAATTTTGTTGCTAAGACATACTTTAAATCTTTATTAGTTTGTACATTAATTAAATTCAATTAAACAGTTAGCCAGGATTATTTTCCAATCAACCAGCTAAGAGAAGGAAAGAGACACAAGACAAGAACCTCAAGGCAGGGTAGGATACCTAGAAGGAAGAGAAAGGAGGGGCTCAGAAACAGAAGCAATAAGGGACCAATACATACTTTGCCTACTGAGTGTATCCTACTTATGCTGAGGCAGTCAATTCAGTTAGGTCTGACCTGCATTGATACTATGCTGTAGCCAAAAGATGATCTGAAGTTAAATCTCAGTTCTGCCATTCACTACTTTTATGGCCTTAGGCAAATCACTTAATTTTTCTGGGCCTCATTTTTCTACTCTGTAGAATAAGAAGCAAACACTGTGCATTTAAAATCCCTTCCATATCTAGAGCTATGGTCCTATGACTCTAGTAGAATTTAGTCCAATCCAATTCAGTCAGCATCTATTAAGTGCCTACTATATGCCAGGCACTATGCTAAGTGCTAGGGACATAATTAATAAAAAAGAAAGACAGTCCTTCCCCTCAAGGAGCTAACACTCCAAAGGGTGCTAAGACACAGAAAAGGAGCAAAAGGAGACAGGAGGGAGTTAGAAGGCATAATGGCAAGCAAACAAGTACTTAGTGCCTTGTTTCAGTTAATCCTTGCCCCTGATTATATCAAGTCTTTGTTAAGAAACGGAACTTGTGAAACCCACAGTGGGAGGGACTTGCCAAAGACAGGAACAGGAATTATGTAAGAGGTGGTGGAACAGGGAGGAGCTAATGACCAGATGAAAGCAGAAGCACAAACTGGGAGAGAGCAGAACTAAGAGGGGAACACTCAGCCTGGCCAGCATTCTGTCTATGTTGATTTGTGTTTGTGATACTTTGTACAGAAGTGCTGGGACCTTACTAGAAGCCCTGAAAGAGGATTTTCTTGTTGTCTGTTTACAGAAGTCCTGGAGGAGGGTTTCAGAGGCCCTGGGACTATATTGATGATTTGTGTTGAGTTCTCAGACCTTGTTTGTGGGTTTGTGCTGATTTCACAGGTGCATAGTGAATTGCTGATGGTGCTGTCAATGTGCGTGAATGTTGTTTTGCCTCTGTTAAGCTTTGTCTACCCAGAAACAGAAACTATGAAGAACTTGAAGTGGACTGGACACTGTGAGCTTCAATATGGAATGGGAGCTGGACGAGTTGCTGAGAGCTGCCTGCCTGTGAATCCAGATGACAGTTGGATAGATTCAGGCACGAACTGGACCCATGGAAGAGGAACCATGGGATTTGGGACATGGGTCTCGAGACAGATGAAAAGACCTCTCTTTGGATACTTAGGACTGACTGAGAAGATCATGATTTACTGTGGTCTAGGGATTGGAGAACTATGTACTTTGTACCTTGCACTCCTTAAGGATGGCTGAGTTAAGGATGATTGGAAACATCTCCAATCAAGAAGAAAGGAGACTTTTTAACTGAGAGATTAAGACAATGTGACCTAGAGGGGAGAAAACTTTGTACTTTGTGTCCCTTACTTAAGGAAGCTTCCTCCTTAAGGATGCTTGAGTTAAGGACTTACTGAATGATATCTTTTGTTTAAAACTATGTGGTCACTTTAGTGATAAGTTGTTATAACATTGTGAATGCTGTACTTTGGTTTCTGTGAATGTTTTGCCTTAGTTTATTGCTGAATAAATAGAGAGTTCACTATACTATATGATCAGAACTTCAAAGTTATTCACGGCAGCAGTCTTCTGGAGAGCTGCTCATGCTTGATTTTACAGAGTGTTGGGGTGGAGAATACCAGGAGGCACCTCCCTTGGCTTAGGGATATTTTGTTCCTTGGAAATGAATCCAGGCAAAGGAACAGGTGTAAAATGGAGTTGGCTGATAGTCCAACTTCTAGAAAGGAAGGCATTGGGAAGAGTTTGTGTTCTGTCCTCTAGCCCTCCAATAAGAGGGGAGAAGAAGCCGAGGGTGGTAGTGTCAATCAAGGAATGTGTTAGCAGCATTGTGGTGAGTTTAGAAGTAATAAACTCATCTTGGGAGGGGTACTTTGTTCTCTGGAATTGAAACCAGGTAGAACAACAGATGCAAACCAGAGTTGGTAGAATATACTCTCCTTGAGCGCAGGGATCTTTTTTTTTCTTCATTCCTTTTCCATGACTCCTCCTCTACCTCAATCTCTGTGCCACTCTCTGTGCCACTCTCAGTCTATGTCTATTTCTTTTCCTCCTGCTTCTTTCCTTTTTTATTTTTGGCTTTGCAGCCCCTATTATTGAGCAGATTGCTTATCATTTAATACGTGCTTAATGATGTTTACTGGATTAAATTTACTGTGGCTTGACTACTTGGGATTTTGATATTTTCCTGATTAAAATATTCATAACTAGCTCGGGCATTTTACCCAGAAGAATGAATTTCAATAGTTATAACAATTCTGTAAATAAACTGGAAGAGTGACTTCTTGGTTTCTTCCAAATAATCTCCTGATAAGATTTTAAGGGATATCTTAAAGATTCCTAAATACAGGACAAAATATTGTGGCATTCAAGGTACAACTGTTTACTTATTTCTAGAAGGGGTGATTTAAAAAAAATCTAAATTAATCATTTTTTCATATATTGATGAAAATAAACCACTATTAAAGTTTGTCAAGCAAAAAGGAACAGAATTAGTGAGCTCCATCAAATATATTTGTTAAAGTTGGAATCTGGGAAATAAAAATAGTCAAAAAGTAGAATCCCTTATAATTAGGAATGCTGAAACTAGCCTTACCTGGAACTAAGAACACAGCTTGTGTTTGAGTGAAACTGAACTTTTCTAATGTAAAGATTTGTAGGGTATAACATATACCCAAAGGATGAATAACATCCTTCCTTCTTAATGGGATGGGCCCTGTAACTTACAAAGTGCCTTAGGTTATCATGGACCATAAAAAGGAAAGGGTAATAGCCATTAAAACATAATATATTTCAGTTTCAGATGGCATGCCAAATCATTTGACTATAAATTCTATGCATTTAGCATTGGGGAGAGGTTGACAACCAGAAAAAGTTATTACTTATTAGACTAGGGCAAGTAAGTTATAGCAGGGACCTTGTCCTGGGACTCACTTGATGTTCTCCTTATTTGAATGATTTATTCTTTTACTTTATTGTTGCTATTGGAAATCATTTTTTATAAAAGTTATTCATCACTGGACTTTGGAAGATTTGTTATAAATGGATACTAAAATGAATATTGTTGAATATGCAATGGTATTTTTGAGTTGCTACAAACCCTTATTAGCGTTTGCATTTACTCATAGATAGCATGGTCTTTTAGTTGAAACAAAAGTTCCTCCTAATTGGTTTCCAATAGGATGATAGAAAAAGCATTGATTCTGAAGTTAGAAGGTCTGAGTTAGAGATCTGACCCTGATCCTTTTTAGATGGGTAACCTTGGCAAATCATTTAACTTCTTTACCCTAAATGGAGATGACAGCACCTACAATGGCTAAATTGCTGACCTTGGACTTCATAAGATCTAGGAAACTGTTCATAGGGATATTGTGGGGACAACTGAAATTTTTGTGACAGCACTTTGGAAAGGTAAGACTGTTATAGGGTAATAGGAGGTTGATCTGGGACCTCATTCTAGTCTTGCATACTTGATTTGCAAGAGCTAATGAACATGTAATGGAACCAATGAAGTATTAAAGCTTTGCCTATTTCAGATTTGGAGCAGTCACATTTGCACCTTGTAAAGGGTTGGCACATTTCGAATTTTAAGTGGATCAATTTTGTAATTCATAAAAGGTATGAGACCTTGAGTGGCTCATCCCCTGAGTCACCTATTCATGGATTGTAAAGGATAAAATACTTGGAGTGGTCCATTCACACTTTGTAAAGGGAGAGTAAAGAAGTATTTACAGTTTATTTCTCCTTCAGGAAGCATGAACTTCTTTCATAAACTTGAAGGAATGGCAGGGCAGCTAGTCTTGGGCTAGTTGAAGGATAATCTGTATACCCTGGATGGAGCCAGGGGCTTTAAAAATTAAATTGGCCAGTTTTACGTATATAGTATTTTCTTTTTGTAGTTACCTCCAGAAATCAAAGCCAGCTATGGAAGAAGAAACCAGCTTTTATAAGGCAAATTCTCTTTACTTTTTCTGTCTTATATTTTTCATAATGTGTAAGTTGGTAATGTTTTTAAGTAAAGCATCTTGTCTAGTAGGAGACACCATGTCCAGGCCAAAGCCTGCATTTTAGTTCAGTTAAGCATAATCTGTGAAGACTTTGGAGCAGTCAGTTTAGTAGAGATACTGAACCAAGGAGGAATGGCATGCAGATACCACCAGAAAGGAAAAGACTAGTATTCCACAGTAGCACAAGTGTGAGTTGCTCTGACCACCTGTATTCCCTACATGAATTTCTCAGTGAGTCTATTCTATGTGGGTGCTCACTATTCTCACTGATTCTGTGTTTATCTGTGGGGGAACATACTCCCAATGGGAAAAGTCTGATTTGGGGGGGGATAGTTTGTTACTGCTATTCATATTATGTTCTTTTATTTTGCTTTTTTTTTGGGCGGGGGGAAGGCAGAGAATTGGGGTTAAGTGACTTGCCCAAGGTCACAGGGCTAGTAAGTGTTAAGTGTCTGAGGCCAGGATTTCAACTGAGGTCCTCCTGACTCCAAGGCCAGTGCTCTATTCACTGTGCCACCTAGCCACCCCCATATTATGTTTTTTTTTTTTTAAGTAAATGCTTTTGTTTTGAGATGCAATCAGGCTGACATTAGATTGTGAACTCTTAGAGGGCAGGTATTAGCTTTTGTCTTTTTTTCTATATCTAGTGTTTAGCACAGTACCTGAGTCATAATAGGTACCTAACAAATGTTCATTGACTGGCAATTAAAAATGAACACATGGTTGGAGGCCAGTAAGCTATATAGTTTTAAGAGTGTAGATCCACATCTTATCTTGAACCCTGAACCTATAGGGAGATCAACTATTAATATATATATGTTGAGCATAACCCTGAGGGTACTGCAATAGAAATTAAACTATGAATTTCCATATTTATTTACTTAAGCTATGAATTGTCATTATTGTAAATTTTGTGATTTTCTACCCTTTTTATAAAAAACAAACTATATGAAACATTCTATAGTGACACTTTTGTTGTTATTTGTTCTTTGTTCTCAAAGAGGAACATGACATCCAAAAACAGCATGTCTATGTTGGTAGAGGATATATCTATCTCTGTCTTTTTTACCTGTTGATCTGTGATTTATCTCTGTCACTCTATGCAGATCTCTTTCTGTCTCTCTGTCTCCACATGTATATAGACAAATGTTTATATACATACATATAAATGTGTACATATATGTATAGTTTTTGTTGCTCAGATATGTATGACTCTTCTTGGCCCCTTTTGAGGTTTTCTTGGCAAAGACACTGAAGTGGTTTGCCACCTCCTCGTCCAGCTCATTTCACAGATGAGGAAACTGAGGCAAACAGGATTAAGTGACTGACCCGGGTCATATGGTTAATAAGAGTATGAGGGTGGATTTGAACTCAGATTTTCCTGAGTTGCTATTCTCACAACAAGGTACTATCTTTATCCCCACTTCACAGATATTGTAAAATGCAGCTGAGAGATTATGTAACTTGCCTAGGGTCAAGTAGGCTGTAAAATTCTGAGACAGTTTCCAGATCTCCCTGACTCTGGGGTCAGTACTCTATCCACTGCATTATCTTGCTGCCCCTGATAGGCATGTCTTCTATCAATTCATACCGGAATATGCTTTCCAATTTATACTCTTAGATAGTTGCTTTTGTCATTAAGAGGTTAAATGATTCACCCAGAGTCACACAATGAGTGTGTGTTAGAGGTTAGAATTTAATCCATGTCCTGTGAAATCAGTCTGGCTCTCATGACCCTCTAAGATAAATACATGGATAAGGATAATGTCTAATGACATATGAGTGTATCAAAGATGTATAAGATACATTTTTTTAAACCAATGCTTTATTAACTTCTGGTTTACATCATTCATTTCCGCCAGATTTTGAGTTACAATTTTTCCCCCATTTTTCCCTACCCACCACCCCAGAATCGCAGTCCCACTAGATATCCCCTCATCCAATCTGCTCTCTCCCATACCCCCCTCGACTTCGCCACTAGGGCAAGGTGAATCTCTAAGCCCCAATGCCTGGCTATCTTATGAAACATTTAATTTTAAAACTTCGATTTTCAGATCCATTCCCTTCCTCCCTTGTCACCCACTCCCTCTGGGAAGATAAGCAATTCAGTATGTGTTGTACATATATAGCTATGCAAAACATTACCATAGTAGATATATTGTAAAAGACTGCTTATATTTCCCTCCCACCCATCTCACCTCCCAGGGGGTCCATTCCCTACTTTGATCCTGTCCCTCTTCAAAAGAGGGTACTTCCAACCTCCCCTCCCCCTATAAGATACATTTATATCTGAGTTTTAGGGTAGAAGGCCACTAACAAATAAATTTACATTATACTATTATATTTGTATATCATATTTGTAACTACTTATTAATTTGTTATCCACTTTTTTTCTTCTATTTATTTTAAAACCCAGCTCCTAAAAAGATCAGTCAGTCTCTGAAGGGCATGGTTGACTGTTGAGATTGCTCCTATTCCTCAAGGTAAGTGTTGGTTAACTTTCTGCATGACCCCACCCAATTGGGAGACTGAATTTCTATTTAGAGTATAAACAGAATCCAGTCTGATGAGCCTTTGCCTGAAGGAAGAATTTGGCCCCTCCATCAGATTTCAGAGCCACCCAGCTCCTGAAGGAGAGAGAAAACTAGTTGGAGATATCAGGATGGAAATGGTTTTCCCTTAGCCAGTTATCTTGAAGGTGCTGAGTCTCATGATCAAGTCATGTTCTCAGCAAGATGTAACAGGAAGGTCAATAATCAATGCCTTGAGAGCTTTACTTTACTAATCATTTATCAGTTATAATCATTTTGATAGGATAAGAAAAATTGTCCCAGGGAAGACAAGATGTAGGCCCCAGGTGAACATCAGTGTTAGTTAACCTTAGAATCACTATAAAATATGTATTAAATATGTAATAATAATCATATTTATATTAAAATATACTGACCTGCCATAGGATCATAATAAAATCAGTTACTCTGACCTATTGTTTAAAAGGTGCTTGTGACTATGACAAACTGAGTGATGCAAAAGAGCAAATCTTCTGAAAAAAGGACAGGCCTTCTAATTGGGTCATACCTAGCCCTGTTAGACCAAACATGAATCAAGAAAATTATAAATAACTGTGAATTTGTAGCTTAGGGTCTCAGACCATATTGGACAGGCTGCAGACCCCACTTTTGTTTCTCTTATTAAAGTTGGTTTTGTTGGACACAACTTCACCCTCCCCTTCCCCTAACTGATCTGTAAGCAGACAACTCTACCCGTCCCTCCCCCAACTGATCAGTGAGCAGGAATTTCAGGCTAAGGCAAATTCTCTATCATCCCTCATCCCCTGCCCCCCTTCTAATCACCTGATCCTGATGTCCTCTGCCCCTCCTAATCATCACCTGATCCCAATATGTCTCCATTCCTCACCTGATCCAGATACATCCCCTGGCCCCTTCTAATCACCCCAGCCTAGGCTTCCTGTCCCTCATCCTAGGGTGAACTTCCCACTGGTGGGAAATTCAAATGTACACTGACGAATAACTGATTGTAATTGTGGCTTATGTAATCTGGCTATTGAATCTCTTTAAAAACTGGCACACAGTCTGTGCCAAACCACTGTCTTATTTGGGCAAGTTAACCCTGACAGTCCCATGGTAATAAATGCACTTCCAAATTTCAATCTTGGGGATCTTCTGTCTCACTCCTTTAAGCTCAATAGTTTCTAGGTGAAGAAATTTCTTATTAACAAGAAAGAGCTAAAGACTTTTAGCCCACCTCCTCATTAAAAATCCACCCATCATGGTTGAGTTTTACTACTTAAGGAGCTTCCTCTCAGAAGGGATTTAAGGCACTTCAGGTTCTCCTGAAATGTTGTCTTTGTTGTTGTCTTTGGTTACTGAGAAAAACCACTGGACAACAATTTATTGATTGCTAGCTAGCCTAATTAATAAATAGATTATTAATTACCCAGAAATTCTGCCCCTTGGGGTTTTCATTTATCTCAACAATTAGGAGGTTTGGGGTAAATTTCATGACGAAGACATCTGATAGAGTATGTAGCTTTAAAGAAAATGTGACTTCAAGTGAATCAAGAATGGAAGACTTTATAGATAATAGCGAATAGCAAAATGGCAAGAGAAAGCACAGGAGTTCACATGAGAGTATATTTAGAGTATGGTGTACATGGAGAGGATTAATGTGCTAAGTTTAGAAAGTGGGGTGGCACCAAGCTGTGGCCAGAAAGAAGCATGTAATGATTGGCCAATGTTTTGTATTATCTATGGGTTTAATTTATCCAAGTTCCACGCTAGATGCCCCAAAAAATGTTTTTTGGGGAAAAGTTATTAGGGAAAAGGGGAATTTCCTTTTTTCATCTCTTCATTCTTCTTCTGTTTAAATCTCATCAGAAAATGGTATTTTGTGGGTAGTAATACCAGCACTATTCTATCTGTTATGCACACAAATTAATTGAGTGTTAGAAAGGTTAAGTGACTAAACCACAGTCACAATTAGTCAATGTTAAGGTTTCTTTCCCTTAAATCCAGGTTCAATGCTCTTTCTATTTTATTGTGCAGCTTCTCTGGACTGGAAGAGTCCCTGATTAGAATAATCATGTGAGATCATGCTACTATTTAGAACATTGCTGCCTTCTTATAAGTACAGAACTGAGAAGATACTGATTGACTAAGTAAAGAATGAATTTAAAACCTCGTGTCTGATTTTTATGAATCAGTGATCTAAAAAAGTGCCTTCTCTCCATTGGTGCCTATTGGAAATTGGACAAATCTCATCATCTTATGTGATACTTTTCTACATCTTTCCACAAAAGTGAAGCATTCAACAATACACTGAAGAAGTTCCCATGAGTATTTTAATGTTTCTTGGATTCCAGTGTGACAACTGGGATGTCTGTTATCTTTCACTCTCATGACATGCCTTGCTATTGTTATTGAGTCACATTTATCCTTGAGCCCTTTATGCTGCTTCTCACCAAAAAAAAAAAAAAATCATGGTTATCAATGAACAATTGTCGATGTTCATAATACAGTTCGTTTCCCTTCGAATAAGTCATGATTTTGATTCTCTTGGGACCATGATGTCTTTAGATTCATAAACATAAATGAATGAATGGGGAAGGGGAAACATTTGTTAAGCACTTACTATAGGAAAAGCATTATGCTAAGCACTGGAAATACAAACAGAAAAGCAAGGCACTCCTTAATCTTAACACTTAAGAGAGTTGAAGAGTCCAATAGCCTTTAGAGTGGCGGTAGCAAAGTAGATAGTAATGCATCTTCTGTAGTTCATTTCCATTGATAAAAACACATATCTATTTCTAAGGTGAAGACATTTGATAGTGAGACAGTGATGGTGACAATTTATTTCTTTGGGTTTTTATTTGGTAAGACTGCTGCAGCAGCCATATGGCTTCATGTGATATACAGTAGTGTCTAAAACTTGGTTTATGGGCTCCAGACACTGGCTTGAAATCATTGAAAACATGGTACAATTTCCCAATTGTGATTCACTTCCCTTTCTTCCCTTTTTATCAGTTTTAGGAAAGGCAGCATGGAGTAATACAAGCTTCTTAACCTGGGGTCCATAATGTTTTTATATATAGTCTGATATATGCTATTCAATTTAATTGGTTTCCTTAGTAATTGTTTGCATTTTATTTTATCCATTTAAAAACGTTATTCATGGAATAGTTCATAGGCCTCACCAGATTCTCAATTTCATAGTTACATGAAAAAGGATAAAAATACCTGAAGTAATAGAAAGAGAACTAGCCTCAGTTCATTCAACAGCCATTCTCCACATCTCATATTTATGGGGCAGTTAAAATAAATTTCAAATACAAGTGTTATGGGATCACAAATATCCATATGACAATTCCATTATTTCATTTGTCAGATTACAGGAATGATAGGTTGAAGACATGCATGCAATTTTAGCTTCTAGCACATACTGACTGTACAACTTAAGGCAAGTCAGTCAATTTTTCAGTAGCCCAGACAAGTCTTTGAGACTAAAAATTATAGATCAATAAATTCCTTTATTAGGAATTCCCTATACCAATGAAATCATAGAGCTACCTGTTCCCTCCAACCCCCCAAAAAAGTCAGTTTACAATTTACTTCTCAGTTGCAGTGCCTGTTCAAAAAAGACATGCTAGTAAAAGAATTTGTGACCTATCCATCTCATTGTATAGCATAATCTAGGCAACAGGCATTCTTCTTCAACTTGGTTTAACCTGCATGCATTATGAGGGTGATCAATTTGTAACTACCATGATTTCACTGCAGAGCATTATAGCATTGCAGATTTAGCCCTAGAGGGAACAATACAGATCATCGACTTCAGTCCCTAAAAGTCACAAACCCAGACATTAAATAACTTCAGTAAAGTCATAGAAAATTGTAGTAAGCAGCAGAGTTGCAATTCAAACAAAGGTCCTCTGTTTCCAACTATTGCCACCATTCATGTGTAACAGGCTTCCTTCCTTTAGGGTGGAAAAGGAGGGAGAAAGTTGCTTGACAGCAGAGAAGAGAAATAGAACCAGGAATATTGGCCAATAAAGAGCAGAGAAAATTGCAAACCTGGATGGGAGTTCATAGACCATAATGTCCAACCAAGCTTTACAGATAAGGAAACTGGAACTCAAAGAGAGATTAAATGATTTAAGTTTATACTTCTAGAGTACAAATAGGATTTAGAGTCAGGAAGATCTGGAAACCTGCTACAGAATTTTACTAGCTATATGACCCTGGACAAGTCACTTAACCACACAGTCTCATTCTACAATTTCTATAAAATGACGATAATAACAGTACCTGTTTTGGAGAATCACAATGCAGGAAGACCTGAGTTCAAATATGGTCTCAAGATACTTACTAATTATATGATCCTGGGCAAGTCACCTGTTTGTCTCAGTTTCCTCATCTGTAAAATGGAGAAGGAAATGGCAAACTACTCCAGTATCTTTGCCAAGAAAACCTCAAATGGGCTCATGATGGTCAGACACAAATGAATAACAAAAGGGAGAATCAAATGAGATAACTTAAAGGGCTTTATAAAGCTCAAAATGGTTATTCTAGAAAGCAATTTGGAACCACTGCATACCCTGAATATTACTAAATTGTTCATATCCTTTGACCTACTACTAATTTATATCCCAATGTTATCAAAGAAAAATGTAAATGAACTATTACAAAATGAAAACTAAATTTATAGCAGCTTTTTTCATAGTAGCTGGGAACTAAGGGGATGTCCATCTCTTAGGAAATGGCTAAAGAAATTATGGTATGTGACTATGATAGATATAATGGTACTATTAGACATGAAATAGAAAGTTCAAGAGGACAATAGGAAGGCCTCTATGAACTAGTGCAGATCAAAGTGAGTAGAACCAGGAGAATAACATACACAACAACAGCATTAGAGGGAGAACAACTTAGGCAGACTTTAGGTCTCTAAGCAGTGCATTAGTAAACCATTAGTTTATGGACTTAAAATGCAGGATTAGGCACATTTTAGGAAAAGGACCGACAATTTGTGGGAATTTTTGTCTTGCTAACAAAGCATGATTTTTGTAAGACTTTTTTTAAATCATTTTTCAATGAAAAGAGTCAATAGATAATAAGCATTTCTTTAAAAAAATAATTAATTGAAATGTAAAAACCTTAAAGGGTTATATAAATACTACTTGTTGCTATCATCATCACCATTACCTGTTGCTTGCTTAGTATATAATAGTTCCATTCCATTCAAACGGTTACAGACTACAGTTAATAATTTCCAAAGCAAGGAACATAAAAATGAAAGGGAAGAATGGAAAGCCCAACTAACACCAAAAACAGAATGTATGACAGTATGATTTTGGCAGTCCAGCTTGAGTAGGCTAAGAGTCCTTGCACCAACTTTTAAGCTTCAAGTAATCCTTTAAGCTGATCAAAACCTACGTTCTAAATTTTCAATGATTTTCTCTGTTAGAGGGGCACCTGTCCAAACAACTGTGTCCCAGGCAGTACTTTGTCTGGTTCCAATTTGGGAGTGTGGCAGGGTTGGTCTAACTCTTCATATTTAAGAAGGACATAAACAAGTCTATGCAAAAACCTATCCATCCTCCAGGGATGGAACGTGAAGATTTATGCCTGAAGTTAGAATTAATATGAATATGTTTCTGTACTATTGTCATATAAAAATTGCTGGGGTCTTACAATTAAAACCATGGAATAAGCATGTGGGAATTTGTAATTGCAAAAAACTTCAATTTCAGAAGTAAGTGTTTTCAAATATTTCATAAATATGATATGAGGGAAATGGTTATTGATTGAATGAATTATTGGGTGGATGCCTGAATGACTTGCTACTTACCTTAAAAAATGCTTAGATGAAATATGTGTATTTACATATATACACATATATATACACATATGTACATATTATATATACATATTATACACACACACACACACACACACATATATATATATGATTGAAACAGTAGATTTTCAAAGCACCTTATGTATATTATCTCACTGAATGATGACAACAAACCTGTGAAGTAAATGCTATTATTGTCCTCTTTCCTAGATGAGGAAACTGAGAATTTGAGGTTATGATTGTCCTAATTGTACATAGCTGGGGTCTAAGGTAAGATTTGAAGTCAATCTTTCAGTCTTCAAGTCTTCAAATTTACTGTTAAAATATTTATAGCAGCTTTTTTTTTCATAGTAGCTGGAAACTAAGGGAATGTCCATCTCTTAGGAAATGGCTAAAGAAATTATGGTATATGAATTTAATAGAATATTATGGTACCATTAGACATGAAATAGAGAGCTCAAGAGGACAATAGGAAGGCCTCTATGAACTAGTGCAGATCAAAGTGAGTAGAACCAAGAGAACAATATACACAATGACAGCATTATAGGGAGAATGACTTAGATAGACTTTAGGTCTCTAATCAATGCATTAGTAAACTATTAGTTTATCGACTTAAAATGCAGGATTAGGCACATTTTTGGAAAAGGACAATGTGGGAATTTTGGGGTTTTTTGTTATTTACTTTGCCATATAGCTGTTCTTAATGAAAAATTGACCTTGTGAAGGCTTAGGGAAGTGATCAGATTTCTTTTGCTTAACAGGTCCAGTATTCTCAACAATCACACCACACTAAATTCTATACAGGGTATCACCAAAGTCCTAATGTTACTAAAGCTTAAAACAACAATAAGACTAATGGGACAACCCATATAACAGTATGCTAATTCTCACTAAAATTTGAATGAGATGAATTAATTCATCTATGGAAATATATCAAGTATGGATTTTCTAAGAATTTCACATATGTAAACAATACAAAATATGATATTGCCATGATCTGTTTCTTCTTTCTTCTCTTTCACACATAATTGCAACCATCAATGCCACTGCTAAACCTGGAGGCCTGAAAGTTTTATGTTTCTGAGCATTGAATTTTACCAGTTATACCACGCAGTAGTAATCAGTGATAAACTAATTGGTGCAAAAAGTGAAGCTACCATCTTCAGTCCCTACCTTAATAGCCACTAAGGGATTACTTAGGCAGAACAGTGAACTGAGCTTAATGTAGAGGGTTTTCAGTCTTGACCTTGTGGTCCATACTATCCGTGGGCTTTTCTTCGTAAAGATACCGGAGTGGTTTGCCATTTCCTTTTCCAGAAGATTAGGGCAAAGAGAGGTTAACTGACTTGCCCAGGGTAACAGCAAGTAAGTATGTTAGGCTGCATTTGTACTCAGGTCTTCCTGATTCCAGGTCAGGTGCTCTGTCTACTGACTCACCCAGCTGCCTCCTTTTAAAAGTCTTAGTCAAGTTTTAATCTTTAACAGTAGAAAATTAGACTAAGATTTTTGGAATGCCTTACATCAAGAAGAAAACAAAAGGAGAGATGGAAAGAAAAAATTAGGTTGATAATTAATTCTGTAACTTATTTGATATTAGGAAAATATAGTAGCAATTTCATAACTCAGCACTGCTTTTATTAAATAAAAGTTGGCAGCTGATTTCCTTGCTTTAGTGTAGCTATAATGCCATAAAATTTCCCCCAATGGTCTGGAAGACTGACTGCATCTCCTGAAACCTAATTTATTTCCAGAGAATGACACAGGGTGGTGATAACAATGCTCATAGAACATAAGACAGAATACAGATGTGTGCCTGTGAAGTGAAGAATCTGGTTCTAAGGATCAGGAAATCTGTTTTCCCCCACTGAATAAATTCTGAAATTTTTCTGTATTATAGCTCCAATTGTGATGAGAAGTCAGAAAAGGGAAGTAAGAAGTATAGCTCGCTTGCAGTACTGGGTCTTCTACTACAGCATTTCAACTGGACAGTTTTTCTAAGTTTTATTTTTTTTTCAGGAAAAAAAAAAACAAAGCACAAAACATTGAACTTGAGAGTGTAAAATTGACAAGGCCTTTTGATTTGAATCACAGATCATAGTTTAAAAAATTTAGGGCCTAGCTCAAGTTCAACCTCCATCATTTTACAGATGAGGAAATTCAGGCAAAGAGATTTTAAGTGATTTTGAACTCAGGTCTTTTAAAATCCAATTTCAGTCCTCTATCCACCACACCAAGCTGCCTTTTGGGACTATTTCTTTCCTATATTTTCCTAGTATTTTCAGGGGAGGTGGGGTTGGCATGGATCTCTCTGGTAGTTTTTTGTACTTGTGCTAAGAAATAGAGATATGGAATATTTTGTACTTATAGCAATGAAGAGAAATTTGGTACTTTCTAACTTAACACTTTAGCCTTAAAGAAAGAGCTATCTCCTCCTCCCTCCTCCTGCCCCCAATCTCCCAGGTAGAATCAAAAAAGAAATTACAAACACAAAACACAATAAAAATAATTCCAGAGTGACTCATCTGGAAGATATAATACAGAAAGATACTGAAAAACATAGCTCTTTCAGAATGCTCTAGGCTTTTGTTTTTTCCTTCTATAATTAGAACAGTATTGCTTTGTAGTCAACAAAATGATGCAGAGTATTTTCAAATTTCATAGATGTGTGTGTGTGTGTGTGTGTGTGTGTGTGTGTATGGAGAGAGAGAGAAAAAGAGAGAGAGAGAGAGAGAGAGAGAGAGAGAGAGAGAGAGAGAGAGAGAGAGAGAGAGAGTTCCTTTCTAACCAAAATGTTGAATATTCAGGAAGTTTGGTAAATTAGCTACCATTCTTCCATAATCAAGGGAATTATCCAAATGAAGCTTGTCATTTGAACTAATATTTTGCCTTTAAAAAGAAAATAAAAAGTCATTGTGATTAGAAATAAAATTATACACATAATTACTTTAAAATCCCAAAGAGGTTAAAACCTCATTTCCTACAGCTTTGCATGTATAAAATAAGGGGGAAAACTAATAAGATTTGATTCAGAAGGCTTGGATTTTAGTGTAAGTTTCTGCTGCTAACTACCTGCCTGACCTTGAATATTTTACTTAGTCTCTTCTCTGTTAACTAATGTACACACTGAGAGTTTTGGATTGATGTTATCTAAGGTGCTTTACTGAGGCAGCTAGGGTGGTGCATTGGATAGAGTTTTGGGACCTGAAGTCAGGAAGATCTGAGATAAAATTCTACCTCAGATTCTGACTAGCTTTGTGACTCTGGGCAAGTCACTTATTCTCTGTCACCTCATTTCTTCATCTATAAAATAGTAAATAATAATAGCATCTACCTTCTAGAGCTGTTGTGAGAATAAAATGATATGATATTTTAAGTGCTTTGCAGCATTTAAGGCTCTGTATAAATGCTTGTCATTATCATTTCAGAGGGAAACTGTGGCATAGTAGATATAGAGAGTTGGGCCTGCAGTCAGGAAGACCTGAGTTCAAATGTAGCCTCAGACATTTACTATCTGTGTGATCCTGAAAAAGTCATTTAATCTGTTTGACTCAGTTTCCTAAACTGTAAAATGAGGCGAAAAAGGAAATGGCAAACCGATCCAGTATAAAAGCCAAGAAAACCCCAAGTGGGTCATGAAGAATACGACATGACTGACAGGATTAATTGTCACTTTGAGGTTTCCGGTTCTAGGACAGTCCACTCCAGTCATGTCTCTTTATAACACTCCATTCTCATTCTTGTTCTCTGGCCATTGACCCATGATACTCATTTCATGTGGAATAGTAGCTTGTCCCTTTTTAACTTCTCTGAATTCTATGGCCTTTTCCCAAAATAATCTAACCCAGAGTGAAAGAGACAAGCAACAAACACAATGAAAAAGCACAATGGCTTGGAAATTTGGAAGACTTGGGATCTAACCCTGCTACTCTCACTCCCTGTACAACCTTCTATAAATCTCTTTGCCTTCCTGGGTAGCAATATATTTATTTGCAAAATAAAAGGTTTTATCTGATAACCTTTGAACTCAATATCAGTTCCTTACTATTTCTTAGACAGGTTATTCCATCTCCCAGCTCTGGGCATTTTTCTTGGCTTTCCTCTATAGCTGAAAGTTCCTCTTTCTTCAAATCCACATCCTGGCTTTCTTCAAGTTTCAGCTAAAATATCATCTTCTATAATAAGCTTTCCCTCTATTAATTACCTCAAATTTATCCTGAATATATCACTTTGATTGCTATCTGCTGTTTCCTCCATATGACTGTGAAGTCTTAAGAAGAGAAACTGTCTTTTACGTGTGTGTGTGTGTGTGTGTGTGTGTGTGTGTGTGTGTGTGTTTCTAGCACTTAGCACTATCTGGCACATCATAGGGTCTTTTTTTTTTCTTTTTTTTTGGAGGGCAGTTGGGGTTAAGTGACTTGCCCAAGGTCACATGGCTAGTTTTGTTTGTGTTAAGTTTCTGAGGCTGGATTTGAACTCAGGTCCTCCTGACTCCAGGGTTGGTGCTTTATTCACTGCGCCACCTAGCCGCCCCACATCATAGGTTCTTAATAAATGCTTGAATTTAGTGACCCTTTACTATTTTACTACTACTACTACTACTACTACTACTACTACCACTACCACCACCACCACTGCTACTGCTACTACTCCTACTTCTAGTACTATTCCTACCTCTACTACTACTACCACTACTAGCCAGCCAACATTTATATAATGCCTCTTATGTACCGGTCACTGAGCTAAATACTTCACAGAGATTATTTCATGTTCTCACAACAACCCTGGGATCATGCTCATTCTACAGATGAGGGAAATTGAAGCAAGCAGAGGTCAAGTGATTTGCCCCAAATCACACAACTCCTAAATGACTAAGGCTGGATTTGAATTCAGAGCTTTCTGCCTCTAGGTCTAGAATTCTAATCATTGGAATTCTAAATCCAGACACCTCCTAATTATACTAATAATATCAATGACAACAAAAATAATAACATAAAGGTAGGTAAGGAATATTTGAAATATTCACTTCATTTATATAACTGTCACTTCCCCTAACCATGACCTTTGTCCTGTCACCCTTCTGTACTAGCCTTGATTAGACTATGAAGAAAAGTGTGGGTGAAAAGACCAAGAATTTAGAGGAAGGAAAGGTGAGATAATATCTGTCATCTAATGAATCCCATTGGAGAATTCCTTCAGAGATGGATGACTTTTACCAGCTGTGACTCTTTTATTTAACAACAGCAAATCTTCTCACTGGGCTTTTCTAGTGAAATACAGGCTGCTCTAAATTAATCAAGAGGAAAGAACCCATTTAAATAGATTTCTGATTTTTTCTTAGCTACCTAGACACATGGAACAGGTATAATTTGGCAGTGCAATCATGAGCCATAAGAAAAGGAATTAAAAAGAAGTAGAACAGAATTGGAGTTTGAAATGTATATTTTTTGAGGTTTGTAAGATTTTCCAGAATGTGAATGGCAGTTTGACAGAGTGAGTTGAGAGCTGTCTTGGCCATGAAGACATGGGTTCAAGTCCTGCTTTTGACATGATACCCTTTGTAACCCTGGGTAAGTTATTTAATGTCTTTGTTCTCTAGGCTGCTTTCTTGATGCTAGAAGTTAGAAAGAAAGTAGCAATCCACATTAGTAAAGACAATGTCTGTTCCCTAGCCACAGGTCCAGTCTCAAGCCTACAGTTATTACAAAATGGAGAAGGAACCTGAGATTAAGAGAATGAGGTTTAAAAAGAATTCATATTATATTGAAATTATACTTGTCCTACACTGGGTTCCTCCTAAAGTACTGGCTTATTAAGAGTAGCATTAACTACTACAAATAGATGAGATACAGAAAGTCACTTTTTAAGATAGCCCAAATTATGTAGAAAAATTAGCAGAGTGCCTATGTTTGTCTATCTTTGCTAAAGTTTATGGATCTTGCCAACTTTGGCACCCAATATAATATACTTTATTGATGTAAGAGCCCTTGATAGCCCCACTTACAACTTTAACAGAAATTTGGAAATTTGTTCTTCAAAGTTATAATAAATTTATTTGCTAATGGTGATAATGCTAATATACTAAAACTGGGTTCCTATGATTTTATTCAGTTTCCTTTTCAAGACATACTATACATCCTGCTTAGCCTCATAAGATAAACCTATTTCTTTAAAAAAAATATCTTTTGACACATATATACCACCTTGATTTATAAGAAGTTGTTTAGACAATAGTATCAACTGGTGCTAGGAATAGATCTGATACTTTTATTTGGCTCTTTGTAAAAATTAATATTTCTATTCAATATCCTCCCTACTCAATGAAGGATCTGCAATTATTAGAATTCACTGTGAAAAGAATTAGAAATAATGGCAAAATATCCTCAGGCAGAATTTGTGATATTAATAAAGTTAATGATATTTATGAATCTACTTCAAGATTAAAGTACGGGGGGGGGGGGGGCAGAGCCAAGATGGTGGAGTAGAAACAGCACTTCCAAGGCTCTCTCCCCCAAACCACTTCCAAACCATGTAAAAGGGGGACTCTGAACAACTTCTGGAGCTCCAGCACCCACAGAATGACACAGAGAAGCTAACATCCCACTGAGGACAGCCCAGCAGTATGGAAGGGAACAGCTAGCGCAGCACTCTGGGAGTGGCCAGTACAGCACAGCACAGAGCTTTGGGAGCTGAACCCAGGCCCGCCTGAGTTGGAGTTTTAGCCCCACAGCGGCTGTGAACTGTAGGGACACCCAGCAATCAGTTTGGGGGTTAATTGCTCTTGCTTTAACCTCCCTGGATCTGAATTGCAGTCTGGGGTTGAGGTCGTGGGGTGGGTATCCAGCTTGCCAGAGTGTTTGGAGGCTTCACAGAGGCCACCCAACTAATATGTCTGGAAGTTGTGAAGACCCCAACGTTTGGGATGGAAGCTCCCCTGTCTGGTGGCAGAGTCCTACTATGGCAACAAGCCCAAAAGTCAAGTAATTAAGTGGCAACATGCTTAGGCAAAGAAAAGAAAATAAACAGAAAAATTCAACAATAGACTCCTATTTTGGGGGCAAAGAGGATCAAAACATGCAACAGGAGGAAGACTATGAGGTCAGAAATCCTTCACCAAAAGCCCCAAATGAAAATATGAGCAGGTTACAGGCCATAGGGGACCTTAAGAAGGATTTCAAAAACCAAATAAGAGAAGTGGAGGAAAAATTGGGAAGAGAAATGAGAAGGATGCAGGAAAAGTATGAAATGAGAGTCAACAGCCTGACTGAGGAAAATAACACCTTAAAAAATAGACTAACTCACATGGCAAAGGAGGCTCAATAGGGCAATGAGGAGAAGAATGCCTTAAAATGCTAAATTTGCCAGATAGAAAAAGAATCTCAAAGCTCACTGAGGAGATTCATTCCTTCAGAGTTTGGCTGGAGCAAATGGAAGCTAGTGACTTTATGAGAAATCATGATGCTGTTAAACAGATCCAAACAAATGAAAGATTAGAAGGCAATGTGAAATATCTCATGGCAAAAACCACTGACCTAGGAATAGATCCAGGAGAGATAATTTAAAAATTGTTGGACTACCTAAAAGCCATGATCAAAGAAAGAACCTAGAAATCACCCTTCAAGAAGTTCTCAAGGAAAATTTCCCTGATGTTTTAGACCCAGTGGGGGAAATAGAGGTTGAAAGAATCCACCCATCACCTGAAAAAGATACCAAAAAGAAAACTCCTAGGAATATTATAGCCAGGTTCCAGAATTCCCAGATCAAGGACAAAATACTACAAGTAGCCAGGAAGAAACAATTTCAATATAGTGGAAACACAACCTGAATAGCACAAGACCTGGCAGCTTCTACACTGAGGGATCGAAGGGCATGGAATATGATATTTCAGAGGGAAAAAGAACTAGGATTAAACCAAGAATCCCCTACCCAGCAAAACTGAGTATCATGTTTCAGGGGAAAATATGGTCATTCAGTGGAATAGAGGACTTTCAAGCATTCTTGAGGAAAAAAACAGAGTTGAATAGAAAATTTGACATTCAGACACAAGAAGCAAGAGATGCCTGAGAAGGTAATCAGGAAAAAGAAATCAAAAGGAACTTATCAAAGTTGAACTATTTACATTCCTACATGGAAAAAACAATAACTGTGACTGATGAAACCTTTCTCAGTATGAAAATAATTGAAGAAGAGTATATGGGCATATGAATACATATGTGAATGTGTGTATATATGTTTACAGGTATACATGGATAGAGGGCACAGGTCGAATTTGGTGGGAAGGGATGATACTTAAGGGGTGAAGTTAAGAGGTGAGAGAGGAATGTGGCAAGAGGAGATGGGGAGAGACAGGGTGGGGTAAACTATCTCATGTAGAAGAGGCAAGGGGAAGTGGTTGCAGGGGAGGGGAAGAACAGGAAGGCAAAAAGGCAAAACCATATTCTCATTGAATTTGGCTCAGGGAGAGAATCACATACATACTAAAGGGGATATATCACCCTGCAGTAGAGTAGGGGGAAGGGGGATGAGAGGGGGAATGATGAAGGGGAGGGCATTCTGGGGGGAGGGGAGGTTGGAAGTACCCACTTTCGGAGAGGGACAGGATCAAGTGGGGAATGGACCAGGTGGGGGGTGGGATGGGTGGGAGGGAAATATAAGCAGTCTTTTACAATTAAAAAAAATAAAAAGTACACGAGAAGCCCAATGGAGATTTACCATCATGCCTCATTTCTCTCACCTTCCTTCTTGTCTTGGGAGGTCACTCCCCACCTTAGATGTACCCAGTACCATGATCAAGATAAACAACCTAAAGTGAACACATCCAGCAGTACATACATTATTCAGTCCTTACTGTCTCTGTCCTCTTTGCTGTGATGGGCTACTAGATATCATTCAAGTAGAGGAATGAGAAGAGACAAAGGATATTTCCAGGACCATTGGTTTACTTCTCTCCAAAAAGCCAGTCAAGTTACCTAGCTGAGTTGTTTGTTCCAGACCAAACGGGATCACCACAAAGCAAAGGTCGTGTTTTAACCATCAAGTCAAAATATGATTCCTTTTTCATCCACCGAGTTTTAATTGTTTAGTCGTTTTCAGTTGTGTCTGACTCTTCATGACCCCATTTGCAGTTTTCTTGACAAAGATACTCTTTTAATAAATGAGGAAACTGAGCAAATAGAGTTAAGTGACTTGCCAGGGGTCACACAGCTAGTGAGTGTCTGAGGAAAGATCTGAACTCAGGAAAATGAATCTTCCTAACTTCAGGCCCAGTGTTCGATCCTCTTCACCACTTAGCTGCCCCTTATGTTTCAAATAGTTATCCTAATCTTGACTATGTGGCAATGACTCTGCCATTGCCCATTTTGAAATATGGAAAGGTATGACTAAGTAATGAACACACTAAAAAAAAAAACTTTACCATGGCCATAGCCTTTCCCTTAACTTACCCTGCCTTAGGTCAAGGTAACCACTTTACCTTTAACATCTCTTAAACAATGTATTATACCACCACAGGGTCTCAACCTTTGGTAAGAGGTTTCTAGTGGCCCTGATAACCTGACAGACATCTCAACCACCAACCAATTTTCTGTCCACTGGACTGAGTCCATAATTCACAGAACTCAAGGCCCCAACTCTACATGTAACATCAATGTGTCTTGATTGCCAGTAAGGAAACATCTGAGCCAGTGAAACCTTCCCCTACCTCCCGGTCCTCATTGACCCCCACTCCCCATCCCAGTCAACTGACTGAGGCCTTGTAAACGCCCATACACAAAACCATATCTATAACTCTCTGCAACAGGACCATACTTGTAATATCACCCTGACTTCTGGTTCAACTTAAAAAAATAGACATAGACCATGGGGTTAAGCCTCAAACCTGGAAATCAAGTTCTGACGTCCACTCTGAGACAACAACTTCCTAGATGCCCTAATTGCCAGTAAAATTCTCAGACTTCACCTTCATCATGTCTCAATCACAGTACCAGGGTGTAATGCCAAGCACAAGCAACTGCCAGGTTCAGATTACTAGCATAATAACTCTCCATTTATTCAGTAACAGATTAAGGCAAAACATTCAAAGAAAAGAGAAAAATCAAAATACAGGGTAACTCAATCATTTAGTAAGTTCTCAGTTCAATCACAAAGTACAAAAGTCAAAGTGTCAAAGTACTCCACCCCTGGGTAGTATATTCATTTGGTCAATCACAAAGTCTTAAGTCCTCAGTTCCCTATTCAGACCCTTCCTGTTAGGTCAGCAACAGGGGATCATACCTTTTGTTTCTTTAAAGAGGCTTAATTTGAAACTAAGTGCTAAGTACCAGTCAGCTTTCCAATACAAAGGGATCTTCACATTTCATTACTATTACACTGGGGCACAATTACATATTCACCAGGCCCTAAGCACTGGTTGACAACCAGTGTTGTAGATGTGCTCCTGGGTTTGAGAGACCAGGCAGGAACTTCACCATCACTAGATATCAAACTTTTGGCCAAAAGAATAAATTTATCCTTTATCAATCTTGGGACGCTGGGTCAAAGCCCTTTTTGAACCCTTTGGAATTGTCATTTAAGTCAAGGACACTTCTGGACTGTCACAAAGACAAAAGCAAAACTTAATCTATGCTTAGCTTTGAGTTCTAGGACAAAACTCCTCTAAAAAATAATCAGAAAGCAAAACTAAAACAAAAACTAAACAAAAAATCACATTTAAACTGCCTCCCTAGAACAACCCAGAGGTTGTACTGGGGACCATTGCCAACACATTTTTAATCTGAAAAAGCCACAAAACAGAGACTCAAAACAATGAGCTCTAAGGGCCAGATACTTTTTATTGTCAGGCTGATGGAAAAACTAGGCCCTGCTTTCTAGATCTAACATCCTCTAGGTCTTGAGCACCAAGCTAATGTTTTTCTATTCTATTGGTATTGTGTGTGTGTGTGTGTGTGTGTGTGTGTGTGTGTGTGTGTGTGTGTGCGCGTGTATATGATATACATAGTGTACATAGTGAAATACAATGCAGGGTGATGAGCAAAAGATAGTGGTCTTTCTGATGAATCACGAGTTATCTTCCCATTAAATATGTGATTTTATGTGTTTACTTAATTTTTAAATGTAATTGAATTATGTCTTGGGGCCAACAACTGTATAGTGGAAGGAAACGGGAAAATATTTTTTTTTTGACTACATGATTTGTAGAACGTATGTAGGATACATTGCCAGGTTTAATGTAACTGTTATTCTCATTTCTGCCCTGCAAAAGTAAGAAAATGCCCCCATCAAAATTACACTGTAAAATATAAGCACAAAGTTTCTTGACATAATTTTAGAGAAAATGTTGGCACCAACTGCATTTAAAGAACAAGTTTTAAGGCATAATAAAAAAATACAAGGACAATTAATTTCTTAAAGCATCTTAGAAGAGACTGAGAGTAGGATGCTAAGAGTCTTTGGATCTTCCAAATACAGTTAAATAATCAAATGCCAGACATATATACCTCCTTTACATACAAATGAGCACAGATGAATTAACACTTCTTCCTGCTAGCCAATCTCATTCTTGTGGGTTCTTTTCATTCCCCACGCTTCCAGAGCCTTTCTACACCCAGTTTCAAGGCCCACAGCAACATCAGGAAATAAAGGAAAAAAAGTTAGAAGGGGAGGGAAAACATTATCCTACAGCTATTTAGAACACTTCTGCTCATCTTCCTCACCGGATACTTTATCCCTGTCACTCACCACCCCAATCTACTTGAATTCTTGTTCTTGAAATCATCACTAGTGGTTTAGGGATTCAGAATTTGGGTGGAAAAAGGGAATTATCATTGCCAAGGATGTGGCTAACGAAGTATGTTTTGGCCACCACAAGATAGCACCCAAAATATAGACACAGGGTTATAAATGGTAATTAGGTTCTATACTTAAGCAGCATTCTGGGTTAAGTAGTCTTCTGTTATTTATCCTAAGAATTCACCATTTTACATTATTTCTACAGAAAAATGATTTTCTAGTTTCCAACAACTGACTTTCAAAATCTTAGAACACAGTCCATTAATTAAATTGGGTATTGTCTGTACTTTACAGGCTCATAGGAAACAGCAAGCTTATCTTGGCTATAAAGCAATTTCCAAAATTATCAGGAAATCCTCAAGAGGTAAAATCTTTGGCTAACAAATCCCATATGCCAGTTCCCCTTAATTTGCCAAATACAAAGTGTTTAACAGCAATTTCCTACAGGCACTTAAATATTGAGGACAATGGATGCACATTAATACAAGCTTTCAGTTTGCTAAATATTCTTAGAACATTTCCAGAATTTGGTGCTCACCTTGTAGATATCCATCATGAAACCTCATCTGCTCTACTTGCATGGTAACAACATGTTCCAAAATTCAAGAGGTATGTAATTATAAAATGTAGCATAATTTAGTCTGACTGAGGAACATCTCCCTAAATGGATGGAAGGACCATGATTCTATAGTTAAATGTGATCAAGAAAATTGTAGTCTATTATCTCCACTTGAAAAACTCATATTTTAACCACTGATATTAGGTCTAGTTAATTTAATGGGAAAATATTTTGACATTCAGAAATTCAATTGGTGATAATATGCTTATAGCAAACTTTTCAGAAATATATATATTCTCATATATTAGTTATATATAAAGTGAATTCTCAAAAATACATCTTTATTCATGGACATCACAAGAAGTACTTGTCAGAAATATCTGCATTTGCTATAGTTGTATAATAATAATAATATCTTGGTATAGTGGACAGAGAGCCAATTTTCCCATTAGAAAGAACCTCCTGCTTGATCTTGGCCATATACTGGGTCTGTTATTCTGGGCAAATAGCTCAAACTCTTAGTGCCCTAGAGTGCATATTTCAGAGAAGGTGTCAATCTACATGGGTTGCAGGTGGGGAGCAATTCCCCATGTAGAATTCCTCTACACCAATGAAATCACCTGTCTAGTGCCTGCCTCTAATAATGATGATAGCAGTTCACATTTATATAATACTAGCAATAGGCAGCTTGGGGACAAATTATAACTGACCACTCTGAATCCAAGAGATACAATGAGGAAATGAATCTATTTAAATTTCATTTATATGCACTGACATGAGGCATGTTCTAAGTTCATAAATTCATAGAATGGAGCTGAAATAAAACATAAGTCAGAAAATTCAACCTCTTTACTTTGCAAATGGGGAGTAAGGCCCAGAGAGGTAGGTTAAGGTAGGTTAAGGGATTCATTCAAGGTAACATATGTAGTAAGTGACAAAACATGTTTGAATTTAGGTCCTTTCATTCAAAATCGAACGTGCTTCCTATTGGACCATACATAGCCTGTCAGACTGTGTCACTGTGTTGTTTTGCTTTGCTTAATTTTTTTCCTTTTCATAAGGGAGGACTCAATATATGGTTGCATAACTGGAAATAACTGTGATAATAAGAACACCAGATATCAATACAGTATTATTCTTTAAAAAGAGCATTCTAGATGATTATATCAAGGGTTATTAGTCTAGACTTTATGTCTGTTTGAAGGGTCATTTCTTTATGTGCTGGTTTGTGAGTGGAGGAAAGGACACTGAATGAAACCCTAGCTCCCTGCATGGTTCAGTTCAAGAGATCTATTTCCTCTTGTTATTAGCATTGGTATTTCTAGATAGGTGATAGTATCCCCATTTTACAGATGAAGAAATTCAGGCAGACAGGTTAAGTGAGTTGCCCATGGTCATACAGTGTCTGAGTCCAGATTGAAACTCAGGTCTTCCTGACTCCAGGTCTAGTGTTATATCCAGCGTGCCACCTGGCTGTCTACACACATGCTCTGTGTAAGCCCAGACTCCTGGGCTCTGAGCCATGGGAGACACGCAGATGCTGTGTACTTACTCTTTAGATATTGTTTTACACAACAGAATGTAAGTTACATGGAGGGAAGACCTTTTCTTGTTTTTTCTCTTTGTAATGCCTAGGACAGATCCTTGGCACAGAATATGTACTTAATATGTATTTTGTTGAATAAACCTTTTAAAGTTTGAAAAGATTTTCATATACTGTGCCATATCTCATAAGATTATCATAATAACCCTGTGTGGGAGCAATATTGAAGTTTTATTATCTTTTTTTTTTTTTTAATAGGACAGCAAACAGGTACTGTGAGGGTCTCACAGCTAGTATATCTAATATATACAATAATAGAAAGAATTCAAACATAGACAACTCTCCCCTGACAAAGCAACAAAAGCCAACAGTGCTTTCTTCAATATTAAACAGCTTCTACAGAATGTGTAATTTAAACCATCATCATCATCATCATCATCATCATCATCATCATCATCATCATCATCATCATCATCATTCCCTCCACAGCCCCACCAGTCAATCATAAAAATTTGTAATATGAGAGCTGTAAAAAGGTTAAGTGATTTCCTATAGGCATAGGGCAGGCATTGAAAGCATTGATATGGCAACACAAACCTGAGATTCCCAAAGTGGGATTTCCAGACTGTTTCTAGCTAAGCAATTTTATAAATCATATAATCAGGTATTTGTTGTTGCTGTTGTTCAGTTTTCAGTCATATCTGACTCTTCATGACCCAATTTGGGGTTTTCTTGGCAAAGATACTGAAGTGGTTTACCATTTCCTTTACCCTTCCAGGGTTAAGTTACAGGTAGAGTCATACTGTTATTAAGTCTCTAAGACAAAATTTGAACTCAGGCAGCTAGAGGGCACAGTGGAGATAGTGCTGGGTCCAGAGTCAGGAAGACTCAGCTTCATGAGTTCAGTCCAGCCTATGACAATTCCTAGTTGGGTGACCCTGGACAAGTAACAACCATTTTGACTCAGTTTCCTCACATGTAAAATGAGCTGGAGAAGGAAACAGCAAACTGCTTAAGGATCTTTGCCAAAAAAACTCCAAATGGGGTCATAAAAAGCTGGATGTGACTGAAAATGACTGAACAATAACTTCCGAACTCCAGGCCCAGCACTCTATCAACTGTATGACTAATAATCTGCACTCTATAATCAGGTTAATAGTCAGAAAATAAGGGAGCCTTAATAAAGGCATGCTTTCTTATCTTCTTTTAAAATTTTACTGATGAGATTAAAAGTGGTAAAAACAACACGACACTTATAACTTAATTATATAAAATGTACAACAGAGAGACAAGAGTTAATTTAACTTTTTATCCAGAGTAGTAACTTTTTCTAACTCAGTCTATAGAGTGCTAGAAATGTCCCCTCTCTTTGTACTCAAGTCTGCTTGCCAAACACTAAAGGCTCAATTGTATATGCAGGTGTAAAACAAATGGGCCAGCTCTTCATCTGCTATAAGCTAAATGACAGTGACTGGGAATCTGGCCATGTAAAAATACAGAGAAACAGCTGCTTTACTATCAGACTATCAGCAATGCACAACCTGATGATGGGATGATCACCATATGGGGAAGGTATCGACTGATGTCCTTTTTAAAGGATTCTTTGGTGGTCTGGGCAATGAGAAATGGAGCATTATAGCAGAGTTGGCATCATTAATGCATATATTTCATTAATATGAGTCAAAGGGGGACAAATTCAAAACAAGATAGGATAGAAAGAAATAGAATCTCAGAGTTGGAGGAAAACCAAATACAAATTTCTGCCCCATGAAGGAGTCCCCTACATCAGACCTCTGACAGGCTTCTGTTGCAACCCTTTGGTAATGGGGTACTCCTCTCACTTTTCTACATTTTGCCCTTAGAGAAACAGATAAAATTAGCACATGTGAGTAAGTCTTCTGAACTCCGTTTAGAACTTCTGCCTCAAAGCAGATCTAAAAAGAAAAACAAAAGATGAAAAAAACAAAGCAAACAAACCAAAAAAACAATAACAGGGCTAAAGGAGAATGTTACCAAAAGTGGGGGGAGCTAAAGTCAGGCCAATAAACTAGGACACTGGGAATAACATGTAAAATTCCCTCCATCATTCTCACATTTTCCATAATGGAAGATGAAGGCACTCTAACTGGATTTATGACAAATTTCACCCACCCTGAAAGTAATGATTATTAAATAACTAATTGCTAATATTGGGGAGACTCATGAGTTTTTCTCTTTCTCATTAGGAGATTAGGTCAAAGCTTAGTTCTCTCAAGGCTGATGATGAAATGAAATTTTAAGAGTTGTTGCCCCACCCAACTGGAGAAGCTACCAAGAATTTAATCTAAGGTCCCTTTGAACCCATTGTGTTCCACTCCAGGAGGCTAGATTGCCTGAGGCTGGGGTGGTCTGGCTTGAGATAGTCTCTCTTTGCCCTTAATAGAGGATCAGCCCTGTCCCTCATTAGAACAGGTACACCTCTCATTATAACATTCATTCTCTCATTACTTGTTAACTAATCTGAGTTGATTGCCACCCTCAGGAACACCCACTCTTCCAAAGAAATATAAGCTTTGAGTGCATTCCATGAGGCATTCAAAAGCATCACTGACCCTCTTTTTAAATTATTTGCTAGCAATGATTAACAAAATCATTAATTAGCCAGAAATTATGTCTCTCAAACTTTTTTTTATGTCATATCCTCAAATGACCACATGATCTTGGACTTAGCAAGAACCTTTAGTGACAACTCGTGATTTGTAAATGAGGGATTTAAAGGAGAAAAAAACTGGCCTAAAGTAACTTCCCTTTGGACAAATAACAATAAAACTACATTTTCTTGCAAATAAACTCAATAGAAGGCAGCACAATATCACAAAAATGTAATTCTAAAGTTTATTCCATGGTTATATTTAGAATAAACAAATTAGGAGGCACTGGGTACTGAAGCAAAGGTGAATATGTGGACAACCTCTACTTGAAATCTCATTGATGTAGGTAACTTCCATTATGGAGACTCCCTTTATTGATGCAGATTAGCAAAGTGTTGGAAATGAAAAAGAAGCAGTATGATAAAATTGAAAAATTTTGGATTTGGAGCTGAAAATCCTGGATCCAAATCCAGGCTCTCCGCTTATTGCCTGTGTGAGTCTGAGCTGGTCACTGAACTTGTACATATCCCAGTTTCTGATCTATCAAATGAAATGGATGGATTGAAATGAAATGGATGAAATCTCTAAATTTCCTTCCAGCTCCAATTATCTGATTTTATGAGTTTACTCTGCCCTGAGGCAGTCCATCTTATTTTGTGACGATTTTAATTGTTTTTATCTTTAACAAAACTTTTACTTTACTTCCATTGACAAGTGCAGGTATTTAAATATATGATCATAGAATATAAAAAGAAAACAAGTAAAATGAGCACACAGACTGAAACGAAAATGACAAAAATAAGAGATTTCCGATTTTATGTAACTTCACATTTTCTTTCCTTTCTGCTTACAATTCTGCTAATTATCCTTTAATCTTAGTGATCTGTTTTTTCTCTGCTTATTTCTGGTATATTAATTGGCTGATCTAATGCTTAAAAGGTGCAAATAACTCCTCAATTTTCCCTTTTATTTTTTTAACAAGAGTATTTGAGGAAATATTTGAGGAAATTTGCCTCTTAGGATTGCTTTAACATGAATCATGAATTTGTAATGAATTTTGGTATATTATATTGTAACATTTTTATTTAAAATGTTTTATTTATATGATTTCGACTTAAGCACTGTCTTAAGCAAATTATTAGTCTCCATTTAGTCTTGCATTCCTTGATCACATTTCTCTTTCTGATTATTATTCTTAACTGAATACTGACCTATAAAAGTAGTGTTTAAGTTTTCTGATTCTCTGTGTGTATTCATAAGATCTTTTTACTCTAAGATACTATTATTTTTTGTATATGTCTCATGAACATTTGGATCAAAGTCAGTTGTTTTTGTACAAAACTATCTAGTACATTCATATCCTCTACCTGCAATGGCACCTAGGTGGCATAGTAAGTACAATACTGGGCCTGGTGTTACGAAAACTCATCTTCTTGAGTTCAAATTTAGCCTCATATACTTACCAACTATGTGACCCTGGGCAAGTCACTTACCCCTGTTTGCTTCAGTTTCCTCATCTATAAAATGAACTAGAAAAGGAAATGGCAAACCACTCCATTATCTTTGCCAAGAAAACCCCAAATGGCATCACAGAGTCAGATGCAACTGAAAAATGACTGAACAACAAACATAACCTGCCTATAACTCTATAACAGCAAGTTAAAATACTATTACTATTTTTTCTGGGACCAATGTCAAGCAGAAATATGGATAGCTGAAGACTTCCATTAGATAGTATAGATTTCTTATAGTAAATTGGAAGTGAGAATCTGGAGCTTAGGAAAGAGATGAGTAGAGAAATCTTTAGCTTGACAATTATGGCTCTCTAGAATGGGTTTCTTGTGTTGAATCTCAACCCCAACAGGAGGATGATAATTACTGGATAATTTCCAGGACCTTGGCAAACTGTTTAAGGAAAATGGCATAGTTCAAGCTGTGATCTGGTAGAGCAAACAATACGCTGTGCAGGGTCCAGTCAGAATGCAATAGTCTAACCAAATCTAGGTATGCAGCAGGATGAGCAAGCAGAGCTTGAAATGGCAGGCAAAAGGAAATCTCAGCACTAAATCAGAGAACACATTTCAAGAGGGAATGATTCATGTCATTTAGAGGAAAGTTTGTTGGAGGCAGTTTCATTGTCTAGGACAGTATAGTTTGAGGATGGTTGCATACTAACTTTTCTCATCATTCTGATGCATCAATATTTCTTTGGTGCTGGATGTATAGCTATGTCTGTCATTGTCTTGCTCAATTTTAACATATGCATGGTAGACACTTTGTCTTTGTAGAAAAAAAAAATGCAGCCTTGAAGTTTCCATTAAGGCAAATGGTTTCTTAAAATCGATAAGGAATGAACAGGGCAGGTTCACATATAGTACAAAGCTTTCAGGCAATTGTACGAGTCAGTAAAAGTACTGCTTGCAATCTGTCATTCACCCTTTTCAATCTTCCCATCTTTGAGATGTGTTGTGGATTAACTTTAAGATTATATTACCACTAGGAGATATTTCTTTTTTATGCTTGGTCAAATACAGACATTTTTACCAACTTTATTTTTTAGGTTCCATTTTCATTTTGTTCATATAGTATATTTGGAATAGTCCAGTAGAAAATAACAATAATAGTAATAATAACAATAACAAAATTTATATAGTACTCACTATGTGCCAGGTATTATACTAAGGACTTTAAAATTATTGTATCATTTGATCTTCACAACAACCCTGGGAGGTAAGTGCTATTATTATCCTCATTTCACAGATGATTTGCCCAGGGTCACAAAACTAGTAATGTTTGAGGCTGTACTTGATCTCAAGTCTTCCTGACTCCAGGCCCAGCACTCTACCCACTAAGCCACCTAGCTGCCAGAATAAGTCTAATTTTGCACTAAATTGATACTTTTGGGAGATTTGTGGTAAAATGTGGATAAGAATTGTACTGGATGGAAAAGCATAGAGGTTTTAGTGTTTAAAAATGCAAATTCACTAAAATGCCACCCACATGTGAAGTTGGCATTTTCAACATTTATTTTATAATGTACAGTGAAGTTTTTCAAAGTCCATGATCATTGGAAGATTAAACTTAATTAACCTGGTGGCAAGGGCTGAATTTAAAAAAAAAAAGCACAAAGTTAATTTCTTGGGACATAGGAGAGAAAATGGCATCATACTTATTGCAAAAACTTACCTTTGTTTGATATTTAATAAATTTATGGTTTATATGAATATTTCCTTTTCCCATGGAGTTGGTAATCTATCAGAAAGTACATTTAATTCAATAAGTATTTATTACATGTTTAATATTTTCATTCTCTCATCTTGTGTAATTATTAATTCAGGACTTTCCAAACAACTTCCACAAAGAATCAAACTAATACAAGGGAGGACCATCTCTGTTCTTTTTAATAAATCAGGGTAGGAACATAATACTCAATCTGCTGTCCATTTTTCTTTTTTAACTATTTGACTATTTGACCTATTTTTTTTTCCAATCATATATGAGTTAGGCCAAAAATGTACCATTAGAATGTAAAACCCTAGATGACAGAGGCTACTTGATTTTATTTTTCCTTATCATTTGTATTCCCAGTTCTAAGCTCAGTTGCACATAATCTGAAATGTTTGTTTGGATGAATGTTTGTTGAATGAATCAGTGTCTTTAAGCAAGATTTTTATGTCACTTTCTTTGTGTAAGACATCATTAGTAATAAGCTCTATTACGTATCTTTCCACTACTCTTTCTTTACTTGTAACTTTTGTTTTCTTCCTCTAAGACTGAGGTATTCTATGATTCATATAGTTTGGGAGGAAAGTGTCATTCCAATCCCAATCTCCTTACTTACTTACTTCTCACTACTTCTCAACGTGAATCTACTTCCCTAATCAAATTAGTCTCCATACTATCCTGTGAAAATTTCAGTTATTCCTAATGCTTTGCTTTTCCTCATATAGATATCTTATTAGTAAATTATCATATATGTGTGTATGTATAAATGTATATATATACATATACACACATACACATATATGTACATACATACATATATACATCCACACATATATGTGTATACATACAGACATATATTATCCTCCCTAAATATAATGTAAATTTATTGAATGTAAGAGTTTGTTTTCTCCACAGCATTTTTTGCATACCTGATGCTTAATAAGACTTGACCAGTCTAATGATAACTCTTACAAAACATCTCAGAAGCTAGCTTTTAAACTTTAAACACAGTGAATTGATTGCTAACTATTATGTTTGGAAATATAATACACTGTGTTTCTCACTAAAATATAAAGCTCTTGAATGAGACCATTTCTCATACATAATCATAGAAATGCACAACATGGCTATTATTTTGTAGTAGGAATAATGCCCAAATTCTCCACCCATATCTCCACCTTGACACCCTGGGAATCTAAATTGTTTTTTACTTCCCATGACAATTCCTTTACTCCGTTTATTTTGGGATACTAAGTAGGGTATGAAAAAGAAAAAAGAACTAATGGAATTGGCCAGGAGGAATACATGAGCAATAGAGGTGGACTGTCAATTCCTGTGAGAACTCTTATGTAAGGTCTAAGGTCATAGGGACCTTAGTATTATCAGAGGTTACACAAAAAAGGACCCATCCAAATTCAGAGTTATATTTTCTCTATTATGATGTAGCCTGATATGTGTTCTGTAATGCTACTTCCCTATAGCCTGAAAATGAATGATCCCTGGAAAATGACCAGTGTCATCTTCCGAGAGCTAAAGATTGACATGTTTGAGAGAATTACTCATTAGATATGAAGAGGACTGACACCATACATTGGGAAATGAGAAGAACCACAGAGTAAAGTAGAAGATACAAAAATACCCAAGGAAAATCTGCAAAAGTCCCATTAAGAGAAAAGAAATAAAGAAGTACTCTAGAGGGATGCATCTGGGAACATGACCCTGAACCTGTATGTAATGAGGCTCTACAGCTATCTGGGGAAAAACGTTTAGTGGAGGGTGTTATTTCTACTAGCGTGGCTTCTATCAGGTTTCACTGACCTGTAAATAAAGCATCTCTTCTTTGAGCTTTATGAACTCTATTATTAAAAGGAGAATTAGTGGGAACATCCACGAGGTGGTAATCAGTGTAGTTCTAAAATGTTCTAGGTGGGCATAGAGTCAAAGAAATGAGGAATCACCCCAAGGTAAAATTATCACAAGAACTTTTGTTGTAATATCCTGCATTGAATATTGCCCAATTTTAGACACATAGTTACTTGAATACTTAAAAAATCACAAAATTATTCAATTAAAAGGACAATTAGGGATCATAGAATCCGATCCCACAACTGCTCAAATGATAGAACTAAGGCAAAGAGCTTTCAAAATGAGGTTTCCCAATTCCTATTCTAGTATTCTATTTCACTATTCTTCTCATTGAACTTTTCCCCCAACTTTATCATATAACATCAATATCAAACATCATAAGTCAAAGAAAAATATACAATTCTACTACATGAATCCTTTGGCAGCTGGATGTTTTGCACATGTGTAGACCAAAAGAACATCTTTTGTACAGATTGCCAAGCAATCTTATATATCGATTTTAGTAATTACAGTTTTGCTAGTGGAGATGGTCTTTTTTAGCTATGCATTTTTTTAAAACACTGCATTAGAGCCTTTCCCTTTGAAAGTACAACTACCAAGTACCTTTTTAGCTCTGATACTTTTTAGGCCTGATGCAAAATATTGTCAACTATTTTAGAAAATAAGGAGAAGTGGGGCGGCTAGGTGGCGCAGTGAGTAGAGCGTTGGCCCCGGAGTCAGAAGGACCTGAGTTCGGATCCGGCCTCAGACACTTAACGCACACACAAACAAAAACCTAGCCGTGTGACCTTGGGCAAGTTACTTAACCCCAATTGCCCTCCAAAAAAAAAAAAAATAAGGAGAAGTAAAGACATCCATGAGAAAACAAAGTATTTATTTAGAGAAACAATATACTGTCACAGAAGGACTGACTGAAGTCAAGAAATGTGGCTTGAAATCTCACTCTGACACTGATCTTTTGATGATAAGTTAGTCATTGTAACTTCTAAGTCTGCATTTCCACATTTTAAAATACAGATACTTGTACTCCTTTCTTCCTTCACAGGGCTATGAGTAGCCTTCTTGGGAAAAATAGCTCTCTCAGGAGTCAGAGAACCTGAGCTCAAATCTGCCTTGGACACTTATCTCTGTGACACTGGCAAATCACAACCTCCTAATCATTTTCTCCCCTAAGACTGCAGAGGAAAGGGGTTGCACAAGTTGTCCTCTGAGGTCCCTTTCATGTCTAGATCTGTGAACATCTCTCTATAGAAATATGATAAAGTAGATGGTGGAGTAGAAACAGCTCATCCAAGCCCCTCTGCCCCCAGATTCTCCACAAACTATGTAAAAAAGGACTCTGAAAAACTTCTGGAGCCCCAGCACCCACAGAACGACACAGAGAAGCTAACCTCCCGCTGAGGACAGCCCAGCACCCTGCAGGAAGGACCAGCGCAGCGGTCTGGGAGCCGGCAGCGCGCAGAGCTCAGAGCGCAGGAGCAGAGCTGAGCCGAGCCGAGGTGAGCCGAGCCCAGGTCCACGTGAGCCGAGGTTTTAACCCCAGGGCGGCAGGGCCAGCAGCCAGCTGGAGGAACCCCAGAACACCAGGAACTGTGGAGACTCCAGAATTATCAACATAGACTTTCCTAGGACAAAGTAAGAGGTTAGTGTCCTATGGACTTTGGGACCTGTATTTGGGGAATGCGTCAGCTCCCTCCCCTGGGGGCTAGAAGCTGCTGAGGAGACACGCCACTGTGTAGTTTTCAGAGGCATTTCCGGCTCCCAGCCTACAAATCGTGGGAGATCCAGCGATCAGTCTTGGGGGGTAATCGCTCTTGCTTTAACCTCCCTGGATCTGGATTGTGATCTAGGGTGGAAGTTGTGGGTGGGTTTACAGCTTGCCAGAAACGGAAGTTGCCCCCCACACGTTCGGACGAAAATTCCTCTATCTGGCCTTAAAGCCATAGTGTGGCAACAAGCCCAAAAGTCAAGCAATTAAGTGGCAACATGCCAAGGCAAAGGAACAGAAAAATGCAACCCTAGACTCCTATTTTGGGGGCATAGAGCGGGAAAAGGACTGTGAGGTCAGAAGTCCTGCTCCAAAAGCCCCAGGGGAAAACATGAGCAGGTTGCAGGCCATAGAGGACCTTAAGAAGGACGTTAAAAATCAAATAAGAGAAGTGGAGGAAAAATTGGAAAGAGAAATGAGAAGGATGCAGGAAAAGTATGAAATGAAGGTCAACAGCCTGACTGAGGAAAACAACTCCTTAAAAAATAGACTAACTCAAATGGCAAAGGAGGCCCAAAAGGGCAATGAGGAGAAGAATGCCTTAAAAAGTCGAATTTGCCAGATGGAAAAAGAATCTCAAAAAGTTCACTGAGGAGATTCATTCCTTCAGAGTTAGACTGGAGCAAATGGAAGCTAATGACTTTATGAGAAATCAAGATGCTGTTGAGCAGATCCAAACAAACGAAAGATTAGAAGGCAATGTGAAATATCTCATGGGAAAAACCACTGACCTGAGAATAGATCCAGGAGAGACAATTTAAAAATTATTGGACTACCTGAAAGCCATGATCAAGGAAAGAACCTAGAAATCACCCTTCAAGAAATTCTCAAGGAAAACTGCCCTGATGTTTTAGATCCAGAGGGCAAAATAGAGGTTGAAAGAATCCACCGATCACCTCCTGAAAAAGATCCCAAAAGAAAACTCCCAGGAATATTATAGCCAGGTTCCAGAATCCCCTGATCAAGGAGAAAATACTACAAGCAGCCAGGAAGAAACAATTTCAATATTGTGGAAACACAATCAGAATAGTCCAGGACCTGGCAGCTTCTACACTGAGGGATTGAAGGGCATGGAATATGATATTCCAGAGGGCAAAAGAGCTGGGAATGAACCCAAGGGTCACCTACCCAGCAAAACTGAGTATTTTGTTTCAGGGAAAATATGGTCATTCAGTGGAATAGAGGACTTTCAAGCATTCTTGAGGAAAAAACCAGAATTGAATTGAAAATTTGACATCCAGACACAGGAAGGAAGAGATGCCTGAGAAGGTAATCGGGGAAGAGAGATCAAGGGGAACTTATCAAAGCTGAACTATTTACATTCCTATATGGAAAAGCAATAACTGTGACTGATGATATCTTTCTCACTATGAAAATAATGGAAGAAGGGGGTGTGGTCATATGAATACATATGTGAATGTGTGTGTATATGGTTACAGTTATATATGGATAGAGGGCATAGGTTGAATTTGTTGGGAAGGGAGAATACTCAAGGGATGAAATTATGAGGTGAGAGAGGAAAGTGGCAAGAGGAGATGGGAGAGACAGGGTAGGGTAAACTATCCCATGTAGAAGAAGCAAGGGGAAGTGGTTGCAAAGGAGGGAGAGAATAAGGAAGGCTAAAAAGGCAAAACCACATTCACATTGAATTTGGTTCAGGGAGAAAATGACATACATACTAAATGGGATATCTCAACCTGCAGCAGGATAGGGGGAGGGGGATGAGAGGAGGGATGATGGATGGGAGGGCATCCTTGGGGTGAGGGGAGGTTGGAAGTACCCACTATAGAAGAGGGACAGGATCATGTAGGGAATGGACCAGGTGGGGGGTGGGATGAGTGGGAGGGAATTATAAGCAGCCTTGTACAACATATCTACCATGATAATGTTTTGCATAGCTAGACATGTACAACATATACTGAATTACTTATCTCCCAAGAAGGAATGGGTGACAAGGGAGGAAGGAAATGGATCTGAAATTCGAGGTCGTAACATTAAATTTTTCAAATATATATATAAATACTATTATTAATACTCTTTTGCCTATAATTGGGAGATAAGATGTGCAGGCATTGGGACACAAAGATTCATCTTCCTCTAATGGAAAAGTCGATGGGGTATGGGAGAAGGTATGGGAGAGAGCAGATTGGAGGAAGCGATATCTTGTGGGACTGCTATTCTGGGAGGTTGGGTAGGGGAATAATGGGGGGAAAATGATTGTAACTCAAAATCTGGCGGAAATGAATGATGTAAAACAGAAGTTAATAAAGTATTTGTTTAAAAAAAAAAGAAATATGATAAAGTGAGCATGTATGAACACACATGTGCACATGTACACTTACCCTGAGGTTTTTGACCTCTCACCTGCCACTGCTGCATGCTTAGAGCAGCCCTATATGTGCTATGCTCTACAGGGTTTTCAGAAATCTTGCCTCCTGCCAGGCTGCCCTGCTTGTTGAGATCTCACTAAGTTTAACTGATCCTAGACTAAAAAACCCTATTTTAATCCTCATCATTTTTCAAATTACTCCTATTGTATATATTTTTCCTTTCTCAACTCACCTCTGAAATCAAATTAATATAACCCTATTGTTTCTGGAAGAGGTGACTCCCTACATCAAAACTGCAAATTCCTTTGTATGGTTCTTTCCTTATTACAGTTTAATTTCCCTGAAGGCAGGTCTGATTCAAGTCTCACTTTTAGTTTGCATTCCAAATGGTCAGCAGAGTGTCTGAGAAACCCTTAATGGATAAATGACAAAGCCTGGACTAGAACTTAAGCCCCCTGACTCCCAATCCAGTGTTCCTTCTCTCCAACTCTTTCCATGCCACTATAAGCACTTATGTACATATGTAAGCTATACACAAGTATATAGAACACACATATAACATACATTGTACATATGTACTGTACACCCATGTAAATGTACATATATGTGCATATGCATGTATTTCTGTGTGTAGATGAGTGTGTATGTACATAGATGTGTGTAAATGTATATAAACAATTATATATGTGTATATCTGTTTATATATACACATACAGTGCCTGGCCTGGAGTCAGGAATATTCCTTTTCCTGAATTCAAATCTGGCCTAAGACACTTACTATCTATGTGATACTGGGCAAGTCATTCAACCCTATTTGCCTCAGTTTCTTTATCTACAAAATGAGCTGGAGAAGGAAATGGCAAACCAGTATAGTATCCTTGCCAAGAAAACCCCAAATGTGGTCATAAAGAGTCAGATATGGCTGAAACACCACCACCCAAGTGCAGATAAACATATACATATATGCATATATATACAGATATATACATACATATGTTGTGTACTTATATCTGTATGATATTGAGTGGAACCATCAGGCAGTCAGGAGTGGTACAGTAGAAAGGCTACTGTGCTACATTTTCAGTCAAAGGACTCAGGTTTGAAACTAGGTTCTGTCATTAATTATTTGTGTGAACTTGGTTAAGTTATTTAACCTCTAAGTTTACATGGCCTAGATGACCTCTAAGGGTCCTTCCAGGTCTAAATCTATGATTCTATTATCCCTAAGCACAATTGCAATGTGAGCAAAGTTTGCTTTTAGATTCTTCCCTGTTGAAGGGAAGGAACAAACTTTTATTAAATGTCTACTCTGGGCCAGTCACAATGATAAGTGCTTTACAAATATTATATCATTTGATCCTCACAATAACCCTGAGATGTAGTTGCTATTATCATCCCTATTTAATAGTTGAAGAAACTAAGACAGCCAAAGGTCAAATAACTGCCCAGATCCACACCGAAAGTAAGTATTTGAGGTTGGATTTGAACTCAGGTCTTAACTTCATGCCTAATGTTGTTTCCATTAAATCATCTAGCTATATCCCTGTAGATTCTATCTCCTTAGCTGCTTATACATGTAGTCATTCCCTCCTGATTCTGAAGGACCTTTCTCTCAGAGTATTTTGAGTTAGTACTAAATAAGTTGTAAGCTGGCAGTGTTTTGATGGTTCCCTTTCCCTGAGGCTGATTCTTTTCAATAGGAGTCTTTTGAAGACTCAAAACCTTTCAAGATTCATATGAATGGAATTGATAATTAGATTTCAGGCTTAAGTCTGACTGGTGAGTCTTTGGAGTGAGAGTACAACTCTTTATCCCCCTACATATACTCTGCAAACTGCAATAAATACCCCCTACTTTCAAAAGCACTCGAGTTTTTGTTGAATAATTTTCAGTTGTATCCAACTTTCATTGAATCCATTTGGGGATTTCTTGGCAAAGAAATCAGAGTGGTTTGCCATGTCTTTCTCAAGCTCATTTTCCAGTTGAGGCAAATGGGCTTAAATGACTCGGCCAGGGTCAGACAGCTAGTAAGTGTCTGAGGGCAGATTTGAATTCTGACTCTAGGCCCAGTATTGGATCCATTGAGCACCAAGTTACCCTTACTCTTTTGAGTAGGGAAGGTTAAATGGAGAGGTTTTGTTCTATGAATTATAGATATAATTTCATAATGTCCAGAATAAGGAAAATCTCTAACCATATTTCTAGATTTTCTCCTCCCATAGCAACCTAGTGAATTTTAGTACTAATTAAGTGTTGGAAATAGTAAGGATCCTGACATTAATCAGTTCAAGCAGGAGATGCATAACCTTTACAAAATTAAACTCTGTTCTAGAACCTCCACTATGTTCTTTAAACCAAAGCACTTGGCTCTTTAAATAATATTACATTTTTTTAGTATAATGACAAATGCTTTTCAATAATTTTCATCAGACAAGTTTCCGGTGTTGTGTATTGTTTATTTTAATATGGGCCCTCTGCTAATGGCACCAAGTCATTCAAGGTCCCAGGTTCCTAGTTACATTTCTAAGTACTTTTGACTCAGGGAAAGAGAGGGGGGGAAAGGGAAAGAGGGAGGGAGGGAGAAAGGATGGAAGAGAGGAAAAAAGAGAGAGAGAGAGAGAGAGAGAGAGAGAGAGAGAGAGAGAGGTCACATATATTAAGTGCACTTGACCTCTTCTAAATCATTTTATCACTATATATTATTTATAAGCCTTCTCAAAATCAAATGAATTTTATTTACAAATATAAAAATAAAATCACAATAGAAAGATGGAGAAAGGATAAAATATATACACAAATAATATATTTACAGAACGAAAGTATAAGATTCACATTTTAATATGTCAAAATGATAATTTAAGCATACACGCCTAGTTTCTGAGTGGTAGGTATGGCAGACATCCAAACTGGCATAGGTCCATTGATCCTTGGCCTTTCAGGAGAGGCAGTGAGGTTGGAAAGATGACTATATTTGTGATCAGAACAGGTTCCCAAATCAAGGAATTAGAGATTGAAGGGAACATTAAATTCTAGTCTAACACTCTTATTTTACAGATGAGGAAACAGGCCTAGAAAGGGAAAATAAGCAACTTGCCCAAGAGTAGGTAGGTAAAATGTGCCAGGGCCAGGATCTTCTGATTCCATTGTAGTCTTTCAAATATATTAAGTTGCCTGCAAGAGGTTGGGTTCTATTATTGACTACATGTATGACTCTGAACAACTCATTTAAGCTTCATAGCATTGATGATTTCTATGTTTTCAGACTCTCAATCCCATGAGTTATGCATATATTATCTAAAATAATTTAAATCTTTACATAGTTCATACTTTCACAATTGAATATGCAGGAATAATAGCTAGTATTTATATGGTATTTTAAGGTTGACAAAGCACTTTATTAACATTACCTCATTTTAACTTCACAACAACAGTGGTAGCGTTGTCATTATCACCCCCATTTTATAGATGAGGAAAATGAAGTATCTAAAGTCTAAATGACTTTTGCTTAGAGATGCACAGCTAGTAAGTGTGTACCTACAACACCTGGTAGCCAGGTAGCCAAACTTGCAGTAATAAAAGTTTTGAACATTGTTCTGCTTATTCTTGGGTGACAGATGTATCCATACATCACGAGGCTCCTGAGAGAATACATTCAACTTGACAGGACTTGACTTAGTTGATGCCTTTAGCCTAAAAAATGAGGTCAACTTCATGTCACAATGTTGCATTGAAGTAGGGATTGAGTAGGATACATTTCTTAATTAAAAATATGAATGTTATACTTAAATCCAACAAAAAACAATTTAAACAGTCCTTGACATGAGCAAGCTTGCATTCTATTAGGTAATTATTGTGATTTTCCCCCCTGTGACCAACTGCAACATTCTTATGCAGATAAAAAGAAAGGTTGGTGAACGTTTTATTTAATTTTGCTTTTTGATAGAGAAAATTACCTTTAACCTGCTTTCAGGTCTTGAGGAATTGACTTTCATTTTGTGTGTAGCATCATTCTTCTTATTTGAAACAAATGATGCTGCTCATTTTTGTGGGATTTTAAGAGTGGCTACAATTTTTGTATTTTCCCTAATGGCCCACAGCCCTCTCTATACCCTTTCCATTCTAGAAATATGTGGTTTGCCTGTTGGTTAACATGAATGTTACCATGCTTTATAAGAACTATGTATGCCCCTTCATCATGTTTGCAATTATTTGAGTGTATTACGATAAAACTGAGGATGCAGTGTTTTCAAGGTGCTGCATGGCCAACTGGCTGATCTGTTGATTTTCCCAAGAAAAACTGATTTATATGAGTAGGCTTTTGTTTAGTTAATACTGAGAAACTAAATTTGGAGAACAAACTTGATGAGAAATTTTGGAGAAGAAATGACCCCTTTGCAATTGGGGGAACTGAAATCCTTTCTCCATTTTACTATGTGAAGTTGAGCGAATATACATTGTGCTCTAATAGATTAAGAATTAATTTGTTCTAATATATCAATTTTGCTTTTCAATTGCCATTCCCAGGTGCTAAGTACTATCCTTAGGTGATCACCCCAAATACCCTACATCTCTCTACATTAGTCTAATTTATTAGCTAGGTATGATAGTCAAATCTCAGTAATCCACAAAATGAAAAGGCCAAGAAACCACTGATCCCTCAAGTCTAATTTTATCTCCTATCCTGGTGAACCCTTTCAGGAATAATCAATCACCAACAAAAAAGACTTCTTTCTTTCTAAAGGACTAAAAAAAAATTCTTAATTAACAGGAAGTTGACAAAATGCAGATGTGGGAAGTAAGTAGAAACAAAGGCTATGGATAAACCACTATCACTCTTTTCCATGGGAAATAATAGTTTAGGCAGGAGGAAATCTCGTGTTTTAGTGGGAAAGATATCAAATTTGAAAATAAAGGACCTGGTTTGAATCCTCGCCTCACTATTTGCTACTTTTTTAGTCTAGGGAAAGTCATTTGGGTCTCAATTTCCTCATCCGAAAAAGAAGTAAATGGTGGACTAAAATGAGAATATCTCTAAGGTCCTATATGGCTGATTTATATTTTGCTTCTTGTTCTGCCATCAACTACACTCTGAGCAAGTCACTTACTGCCCCTCCCCCCAATCTCTTTTCCCTTATACATAAATCTTTGTAAACAAAGTTTAACAATATTTGCTCTACCAATTTAACAAAGTATTGGGTGCCAGGGTCAAATAATAATAGTAATGATAATGATAGCTCTGACTTGTATGACATTGTAAGATTTGCAAAGTATTTTACATACTATATCTTTTGTTGATTTTCACAAAATCTTTTGTTTTAGCTGATGTTATTTTGATATATTTTTGTTTTATGCTGAGGAAACAAAGTGTCAATGACAGGACCAAAATCTACTGCACATAAGTGGGCTTGATTTTTTTTTTCTCCTCAAAGGCATGAAAATGCTCAGCGGCTCTAATCTATCCTCAATATTTGTTTACTCCAGGAAAAAAAGGCTAGAATTCTCAATATAGCTTCTTGTTTACATAAGTATAAAAACATAGCACAAGGAGTCAAGAGACTTGTTATATCCTGCTCATTAGACATGCCACAGTGGAAAACATGGAGAAGAGATTGTTATGTCCAATAACCCAATGCTGGCCCTTCTGAACCAATATTGTAACCTAACTAAATAGTCTTTCCATTCTACTGTTAAAAAAGCCTTAAACAAAACAAAACTAAACTAAACATTAGGTGGTCTACCTGTGATTCATTTTATCTTAGTCCTTAGCCTGAACTTTGATCTAAGTAAGCCTTGGAAAGACAAAGTGACTTATCCAGTATGGATCTAATACAACATTTTAACCCTTATCTTTCTAAATTCAAGTTCAACACTCTGCCCAATGTATCTTAAGAAATGTCACAATGCTTTAAAAAAGTTTATAAGTGCAATAATAATGTTCCTTGCCTTTTCTTGTATGATATTATTAATCAAGAGAAAACACAAGAAATTAACATTTTACAAATTTCACAAAAATCTTCCCTAGAATATTAATTTTGGGACAGCATGTTTGAAAGGGAAAGAATAATGTAATAGAAATAGCAGGGTAGGGGCGGCTAGGTGGCGCAGTGAGTAAGAGCGCCGGCCTCGGAGTTGGGATGACCCGAGATCAAATCCGGCCTCAGAAAATGAGCACCCATGCATAAATAATGACTAGCCATGTAACCTTGAGCAAGTTACTTAACCCCAATTGCTTAAAAAAAAAAAAAAAAAAGAAATAGGGTGTTAGGGATTGGGAGACATCAGTTAGCTTCCTATCTTGGTTTCTAATTAACCATTTGACTTTTGGAAGTTACTTAACCTTTCTGGATTTCAGTTTCTTCATTTGTGAAACTATTAAATGAAGGGGGTGAATTCTAAGATCTCCAAAGTTATTTTCAACTAAAATTCTTCTTTTCTTGTGGGGTGGGGTGAGTGGGAGGGATGGGCAGAGTAGTAATTTTACTGCTTTGGTAAATTTACAGTTAGAAACTTCCTCCACCAATGCAGATGGGTAACTCATCTGCAAATTACAGACATAATAATTGAGAATTGCCTAAATCACAGGCTTAAGTGAATTGTCATTAGTGTAACATCTAGTATGTATAAGAGGAGGACTTAAACCCAGGTCTTTCTGAACTCAGAGGCAGCTTTCTAACACTACACAGCACTGCCTTCTCCCCAGATTCTATGATTCTAATCTTTTAAGTTGCCAACTTTCTAAAGAAATTAGGAATTGTGAGATATGGGTGACACTGACATAGGACCACCCAACATGGTGTGCCCACATTAAAGAAGAAGCTGTTGCTCTATGGGAAAAGCAGAATTGTAGTGGCTCAAAAGAAATGTGTGGTGTGCAAATTTTGAAACATCTCAACTCCAAATATTCATATGGACTACTTGTGCCCAACCTGTGTCAAAGTATTCCAAGCTCATTTTGGTTTGATCAACGACAGTCAGTCATACTGTACCTTGACCCTAACATAGTAATGTCTTTGTGGTCCTCTTTGAGAAAGGACAACTTTAAGTGTCCTCATCACTTGTGTCTTTAGTTGGAATTCTAAAGATTGGTAATATTCTAAAGCTGTCTTTCTCCTTGAAACCTGGTACAAAATGAGAAAGAAAAAATTCCTCCCACCAACTCTTTTACTGCATTATAACCAACTACAGGTATAAATACAAAATGGCTTTAGTCTAAATATCAAATTATTTTATGTTTATTTCAATTCAAATAAGCTCCTTTCTTTCTGAGGTTGCTCCATTCTCTCTCAGTGTGAAACCAGAAGTTTATATATTATTCATCCATCTAAAAACCTTGAGGCAGTACCCCTGTGGAGCATCTTCAGTAATTGATCTCCAGATGCTGCTGCTACATGGTGCCTTAAAAGTCCTTAAACATTCTGAGAACACACTTCCATCTGCTTCACAAGATGCATATGTTGGAAGTAACACCAGATTGGTCAACCATATTTCTACCCCACTCTACCAGTACCTAATGATTACGTATCTAATATGCAGCCTGCTGTAATTTATTTAAACAAACATAGAAGAATGAAAGTATGGTATTAAGCGACTGCTCTGTCAGCTAAAAGTTGTATGTGTTAGGACAAAAATGGTCAGGGCTTCTACTACTCTTCTGCTAAACAATTTTGGGCAATTGCCTTGATTATTTAAAGGAAGCAGGTGTTGCTTCACATGATGAATTGATCTCTGTTATGCCTTCTCCCATATAAATTTGCAGAATTATGCCAGAAATACTATTAGAATGAATAAGCATACCCCCATAAATCAAGTCAGCAGACAATGAAAAGTTTGCACTAATACAAAAGTAACATCTGGAGAATTATTGTATGCCACCTTGGCAAATTTCATCCTTAATCTGTGCTCCATTGTTGCATGCACCAGGAAGGATCATGGAGTGATAGACTCCTCATGGAGTCTATCCACAGGACCTTCCACAGGACCTTTTTCTCCTTGTTCCTTTGCTACACTCATCAGCCCTGTGAATCTGGACAAGTCATAACCTTGTACTTCTGTGCTTCCATTTCCTTCTTTGTAAATAGGCATAATAACAGCATCTGTCTCACAGGGTTTTGTTAATCAAATGAAATAACTTAGGAAAAGTCTTTTCAAACCTCACAATGCTATATAAATGCTAACATTATTAGAATGTAGCTCATGAAGGCCAGAATTGAAGCTTAGATTTCTTTATATTCCCCTCTCATTTGGTCTCCAGAAGACAAGTCAGAGGACCTGTCTGGTGACTCAGTATGTCAATAGGTATTGATATAGATAAACAAGATTTTTATCTACCACAAAGAAAAGGACAAAAATGAAAGCATCTCTGCCCTTGAGGAACTTATATTCAATTAGGAAAGGCAATATGTATTTATATCAGAATATACAAACAGGGAAACAATAGCAGCTGAGAAAAATTAGGAAAGGTGATATGTAGAAGGTCTCATTTGAGCTGAACTTTTAAAATTGAGGCAGAGTCTTGTATTTATGTGACTTTTGGAGACTGTGATAGAACGAAAAATCTTGTTTGAAGTTCAGAGTATAAGGCTAATTGGATAAACAAGCAAACATTCAAGGTTCAATGTCTCCTGGTAGGAGTTGGCTTTCAGCAATCTGGTTCATACATTTATTAAGCAATAACTGTTTTCAGAGGATTCTGTTTTAGTAGTTCTATCCATTAAATTTGCAAAGAAGGAATTTATTAATTTTTTACTATGTGGTAGATATTCTGCTAGGGGCTGGGGATACAAAAATTAAACCGTCCCTAACCCTGATTAGACTAAATTCTACTGAGGGTAGAGGGAGTTGTGTAATAAATGACCTGGGATTTTGTGGCACTCAATGAAAGAGCAACCTGTTTATAACCTAGACTCTAAAACAACAATTTAAAGACCCAAGTACAATGTAAAGATCACTGGCTCTGGATTGGAAGGACCTGGGTTAACATTCCTTCATTGGCCCTTACTACCTGTGTAACATCAAGCAAGTCATAACCTCCCTGGGCCTTAATTTTATCTGCTGTAATATCAGGTTTGACTGGATAGGTTTGGTGACTTTTCCTCTCTAGATCTATGATCTATGGTGGTCAAACATAGTGGCATAGGTGGGATTTATACACAGATTTGTCTGACAGTCTAGCAATCTATCTGTGGGGAGGTGGAGTCAGGACAGCAGACTAGAAACAGCACTCCCCTGGAGCTCTGGCCCATACCACTTCAAAATTATGTAAAAGGGGGACTCTGAATGACCTCTGGAGCTGCAGAACCCACAAAATAACACAAATAAAGCTAACTTTCCACTGAGGACAGCCTGGCAGCCAGGCAGGGAGCAGCCAGAACAGTGCTTTGGGAAACCAGCCCAGGCCCCTATGAGTCTGAGGTTTTAGCCTTAGGGCGGCCAGACCAGCAGCCAGCTGGAGGTACCCTAGAACACCAGCAGATGTGGTGTTTCCAGAATTACCAACACATAGATGCCTAGGACAAAGTGAGAGGTCATTGCCCTATGGACTTTGGGACTGGTTGGGAGAATGCCTCAGCTTCTTCCCCTCAGGGCAAGAAGCCACTGAGGAGCCAGCACAGCTTGTGCCACATTGCCACATTGCAGCTTCAGCTCCTGGTCTGAGGACTGTAGGGGGAACTGGCAATCAGTCTGGGGGTTAATCTTGCTTTACTCTTCTTGGATCTGGATTGTGGTCTGGGGTAGAGGCCTTGGGGTGTGTGACCAGCTTGCCAGAGTGTGTGGAGGCTTCAGAGAGGCCACCCATCTAATACCTCTAGCAGCTGAGAAAACGCCAGCTTTTGGGACAGAAGCTCCCCTGGCTGGTGGCAGAGTCCTACTATGGCAACAAGCCCAAAAGGCAAGTACTTGAGTGACAACATGCCTATGCAAAGGAAACAACATAAACAGAAAAACTCGACATTAGACTCCTATTTGGGGGCAAAGAGGATGAAAGCATGGTACAGGAGGAGGACTGTGAGTTCAGAAACCCTGCATCAAAAGCCCCAAATGAAAATAAGAGCTAGTTACAGGCCATAGAGGACCTTAAGAAGCAGATAAGAGAAGTGGTGGAAAAATTGGGAAGAGAAATGAGAACAATGCAAGAAAATTATGAAATGAGAGTCAACAGCCTTACTTAGGAAAATAACACATTAAAAATAGACTAACTCAAATGGCAAAAGAGGCTTAAAAAGGCAATGAGGAGAAGAATGCCTTAAAAAGCCAAATTTGCCAGATGGAAAAAGAATTTCAATAGCTCACTGAGCAGAATCATTCCTTCAGAATTAGACTGGAGCAAGTGGAAGCTAGTGACTTTATGAGAAATCAAGATGCTATTAAGCAGATCTAAACAAATGAAATAATAGAAGGCAATGTGAAATATCTCATGGGGAAAACCACTGACCTGGAAAATAGATCCAGGAGAGGTAATTTAAAAATTATTGGACTACCTGAAAACCAAGTTAGAAGAAAGAATCTAGAAACCATCCTTCAAGAAATTCTCAAGGAAAATTGCCCAGATGTTTTAGAACCAGAGGGCAAAATAGAGCTTGAAAGAATCCCCTGAGTACATCCTGAAATAGATCCCAAAAAGAAAACTGCTAAGTATATTGTAGCCAGGTTCCAGAATTCCCAGATAAAGGAGAGAATATTACAAGCAGCCAGGAAGAAACGATTTGAATATTGTGGAAACACAATCAGGACAGTACAGGATCTGGCAGCTTCTACACTGAGGGATTGAAGAGTATGGAATATGATATTCTGCAGGGCAAAGGAGCTGGGATTAAAACCAAGAATCACCTACCCAGCAAAACTGAGTATCATGTTTAGGGGAAAATATGGTCATTTAGTGGAATAGAGGACTTTCAAGCATTCTTGAGGAAAAAACCAGTGTTCAATAGAAAATTTGAAATTCAGACACAAGAAGCAAGAGATGCTTGAGAAAGTAAACAGGGAAAATAAATCATAAGGAACTTATCCAAGTTGAACTATTTACATTCCTACATGGAAAAACGATAAAAACCTTTCTCATTATGAAAATAGCTAAAGAAGAGTATATGAGCATATGAATACATATGTGAATGTGTGTATATATGTTTACAGGTATGCATAGATAAAGGGCACAGATTGAATTTAATGGGAAGGGATGATACTTAAGGGGTGAAATTGAGAGGTGAGAGAGGAACATAACAAGAGGAGATGGGGAGAGACAGAATGGATTATACTATCTCATGTAGAAGAGGAAAGGGAAAGTGGTTGCAGGGGAGGGGAAGAACAGTAAGGCAAAAAGGCAAAACCTTATTCTCATTGAATTTGCCTCGGGGAGAGAATGACATACATACTAAATGGGATATCTCATCTTACAGGAGAGTGGGGGGGGGGAGCATGGGGGAGGAAATGATGGAAGGGAAGGCAGGCTGGGGGGGAGGGAAGTTGGAAGCACCCACTTTCGAAAGGGGATAGGATCAAAGTGGGGAGTGGACCAGGTAGGAGGGGGGATAGGAGGGAGGGAAATGTAGTCAGTCTTTTACAATTTATCTCCTATGGTAATGCTTTGCATGGTTATACATGTACAGCATATATTGAGTTGCTTATCTTCCCAGAGGGAGTGGCTGGCAGGGGAGGAGGGGAATGGGTCTGGAATTTGAAGTTTTAAAATCAAATATTTTTAAAAATATACAAATACTGTGATTAATGCTATTTTGCATATAATTTGGAGATAAGATGTGCAGGCATTGGGGCAGGGGTATTTACCTTGCCCTACTGGAAAATTCGAAGGGGGTATTGGAGAAGAGATGGGAGAGAGCAGAATGAATGAGGGAATATCCTGTGGGACTGCTATTCTGGGGTCGTGGGTAGGGGGAAAATGGGGAAAAATTGTAACTTAAAACCTGATGGAAATGAATGGTGTAAACCAGAAGTTAACAAAGCATTTGCAAAACAAAAAAATCTATCTGTGATACTACCATTCCCCGTAATCTGGCCCCAGGCACCCTGTTCAAGTTTACTTTGCATTATTCCCCTTCAAATAGATTTATTTGCTCTTCATCAGATACTCCACTTTTAGTTTCTGTAATATATAGACTACCTCCTTTCTGCCTCCTCCTTTTCCCTACCTATCCCATGGTTGGAATTGATTCCTTTTTTTTCTATCCTGCCTCTTAGAATTCCTAGATTCCTTCAAAGTTTAACTCATGTGTCATGTACTAGATCAAAATCTTTCCTTATCTCATCAGTTGTTGTTTCTCCCTTTTTATAATATTGTATGTTAATATACATGTTTTATTTCCCCCATGAAATATAAGTCTGTTTAGTGTAGAAACTGTTTCTCCTCATTTATTCTATGAATACTATGCTTGTCTCTCCCATTAAACTGCTTCTGAGTAGAGATTGTTTCATTTTTTATATTTATGCCTCTAGCCACAGGCATAGTATCCAACAAATAGCAGGTGCATAATAAATGCTTGATGATTTATTGATGTTCTATTTATTGATATTCTATCTATTGATGTTCTATCTCCAGTGCCCTGCCCATAATATGTACACAAACATTTGCTGGACTGGAATAGAATGGATAAGGAATAAACTTGGAAGAATAAAAACTTAGATAAAGCACATTTTCTAATGATGCTTGGCAATTAGCCATGTAACCTCCAAAAAAGGAGGATACAGAAAAGGCTGAGAAAGAAACAAAATAAGGCCACGGAAATAAGTAGGTAGAGATGATAGGACCAAGTTTGGAAACAAGTAGGGAATAGAGCTCAGATTGGGAGACCAGCCAGAGAATCCACAGACCAGGGTAAGAATATATAATAATATATAAGAGTATATAAGAGTATAGAGTCCAGGCTAAAACGCTGATCCCAAGTCATGCACCATATCTGCCCTAGTTGCACTACCTTGAAAGAGCTTTCTAGGTGTGGGCAGTTGTTATACATGGAAATCAGTCTCATTACTTTATTAGAACAAATGCCTCATGTACTTGATTGGGCTGTGACATGGAGAAGAGTGGAAGGAGAGGACTTCTAGAAAGAAAGAGAAAAATGTTGAAACGATGATATGGGAGGAAAATTTCTGCTTTACTGCTTGGATTGCTAGGTATTACTCATGCTTCCTAGGATTTATCTAGTCATATCCAATTCTACCATCCAATAGCTTTGATAACACTAGACTTGGTCCTTATAGCTTGACCCTTTCAAGCTTGCCAAACATCCCCCTTCTACCCAAAGTATGGCATTGTGAATCATGAATTGAGCCCCAAATCCCATTGGCCTCTTAATCCCATAATCTTTACCTTTTCTATAACTTAACAGGATTCCCCATCCCAAATCCCTTTTGTGTCCTGATTTTTATACCTTCTAAGGAAGAGGTTCTTAACCTTTGTGTTCTGTATCATTATCTCTTTGTCAGTATGGTGAAACTTAGGAATTCCTTCTCAGAATAATGTTTTTAAATGCCCAATAGCTAGCATTTATATAGTACTTGAAGGTTTTCAAATTAATTTACAAATTTTATCACATTTTACCTTCACAACAACCCTGGGAGATAGATAATTTTATTATCCCAATTTATAGATGTGGCATCTGAGGCAGATGAAAGTTAAGTGACTGTCTTAGGCTCACTCAGGTCTTCTTGATTCCCAATCCAGAGCCTCTATCCACTGTGTCACCTAGCATCTAACAAATGCATTAAAACAAAATAAAACATAGGATTACCAAAGAAACTAATTATATTGAAGTATAGTTATAAAAATATGAAAAAGTTCATAAAACCTAGGTTAAGAACACCTGTACATTTCAGTATGCACTCCTGTGGTCACAGATTGGTTAAGTTCATGAGTTCTGAGCAACAACAGGCTAGGCCAATTGGATGTCTGCAATAATTCTGACACCACTATGGTAGGCTCTTCTGCAGCAGAGGCTGCCCAGGATGCCTAAGGAAAGGTGAAATCACCAAGGATGGCAAATGTAAAAGGTCAAAACTCCCATGTCCATCAGGAGTGGAATAGACCTGTTTTTGATTGCTGTACTTCCAGCCTAAATGAGAGAGACCCAATCTCAAAACAAGCAAACAAACTACGAAGCAAAAAACAAAATTCTAAGCCAAGACTGCACAACATATAGTTCATAGGCCAACTGAGGTCCGCCAAAGAATTTTGAATGACCCACAAAAAATACAGAGGATGTTAAAGAAAGTAAAGATGTAGTGAATGCTTTGTTTGTGTCCCATTTAACCCTCCTTCCACTATTCACTATTGTGCCCATGATGTAACTTGGTGTATGGGCTGACACTATACATTCTCTCCTGTTTGTTATGTGGTGATCTATGGCAACCAACCATTGTCAGTCTGTCTCTAGAGAGGAGCAAGAGCCATATCTTTTTGCTATATTTTCAGTCATTACTGGTGTTGAACAGGCATAAAATGAGTGCAGGCACATGCCAATGATGATGGCTTCTGCTATGCAATGAGGGGCAACAACACAAGGACTTCTTCCCCTCTCTGTTGCTATACTGCTGCCCTCCAGGTTACATGAGTGTCTGGGATTGTCTCCAAGGTCAGACACCCAGTTCAGTATTTTTTTTTTGTATGTGAGCAGTTTCTCTGCAGATTTTTTTGGTTCTAACATTAAGGTTTTGGGGTGACTTTGTAAAATGGGTGATAAACAGAAATGGAAGATTGAATCAGAACTTTGAATGTTTAATCTGAAATGGATAGATACTTGTTTATTTACATGAAAGACATAATATTTGGCCTCATTTGTTGAGAAGTAATAGCTGCTCCAAAGGAATACAATCTTTTCTGCCATTTTGAATCAAAACATCCTGACTTAAGCAAATTGGACTCCAATGAAAAACAAACTGAAGCATCTAAATTGTTGAAAAATGTCAGTGGGGAAGGTGGCTTCTAATGTTAGTTTTCAGATTTCTAAAGAAATTGCTGCTGCTGGGAAGTTTTTTACATAAGGTGACTCCATAAAAAAAGTGTTTGCTGATTGCAGTTTCTAGATTACACCTCAATTAAAAAAATGTTTTTGAGAAGTAGTGTAATCATTAAATATATCTTTACTTGGAAAGTGAGCCACTAAAAGCCTATCTGCAGCCCTAAGGAGTTTAGCCTATTTCAATTTTGGCCCCTACCTATTGCCAAGTTGTACAGGTCTGTTCTAAGGAGATAATGAGCTGATCTGATTAAACAACTCCTGTTGATCTAGTGAAGAGCCATTATAAACAAATTCTGCCTTTCCATCTCCTTGCCTACACTCATTCCCAGATAAATAAATGAAAGTAACTCAACTCTAAACTAAAATCTTGAATTTTTACTTATTGGACTAATCTAGTTTTACATAATTTGAATGGTGGGGACTTAAAGCAAAGCATGAAAGAATCCAATTGTAGATTTATCCTCAGGTTTCTGCATGTCACCTTTTAAATAGTGTCTTGAGCTACTGACTATTTCACTTATGATAGAAGACTAGCCTTACCTACAATGGTGCATTTCTTTTTTTTTGTTGTTGTTGTTTCTTTTTTTTTTCACTTTTTGGAGGGCAATCGGGTTAAGTGACTTGCCCAAGGTCACATGGTTAGTTTCTGTGTTAAGTGTCTGAGTCCATATTTGAACTCAGGTCCTCCTGCCTCCAGGGCAGTGCTCTATTTACTGTGCCACCTAGCCGCCCCAATGGTGCATTTCTTACAGAATGGACACATTCCCTGATTATCACGCAAAACCTGTTCTGTTCTCTTGATTCCTTAGCATGTGAAAATTGTTCCAGAAGAATGCTCTAGAAAGCTTTTGACAAGACCTCTTTATATCTGTTTTACTTTTAACAACTTGAATTTCCTTTTGGAAACCAGTCTTTCCCTTTCTATGTTGCACTGATGGATTTGAAAGAAGAATGACTGGGCTGACTAATTTACATGCATGAAAGGGTCTCAGTATGCATTTGACAAGGAAGCAAGAGTCTACTATTAAAGGAAATATTGTGTATGACAGAGGAAATATGGGCAGAGGACATGAGCTGATTTGAATATGCATCAGGCTAGCAGACAGTAAAAGGAATACAAGCTTGTCTTCTGTGTCATCATAATAGTAAACCAGCAGCAACCTAATCACCTCCTGTAAAATAAAAGAAAGGCCTCCTTAGATTTGCAAGACTGAATATTTCCATGGGCTGCTCCCACCCTGCCACTTTAGGCAAGCAAAAAAGGAAGCAATCACAAAAGGTGGAAAATAAGGAATATAAATTGACAAATACCTCTTTACCATTTCATAATCATAAAGAAAATGAAATAATTTCCCTTATTCAATTATTTTCTCTGTAACCAATTCAACTCTATGATTTGGGAGACTCTTAAAGTCCTTTTTTAGCTCTGAATTTAAGATCTTATTAATTCAAAGTAGTAGAAAGGTTAGCTGATTAGCTTTTCTACATTCTTATCTCTACAACTCCTTTGTCTAGCTAGCCTCAACAATTATCATCATGTATTTATTTATAAATACTGTATTTCATAGCATAATAGTCAGGACCGCATAATCGTCGCACCGTTTTTCAGTCCAAAAATTGGTTTATAACCTTTCATCATGTAATTGTTGCATGATATAACTCTGTTCATCATGCCATTTAAAAACTAAACAGAGCAGAAATGTGAATACTAATGGCATAGGAATACATAATTATCTCCCCTTATTTAAAGCCAGAAGCCTAGAATTCTCACTTCACGTGCATTGTCAGTATTCAATTTTAATATATATCGATGAGTATTCTATGCAGCCTAATCTTGCACCAAAGACAGTTTAGTAATAAATGAATTTTAAGTAAGACTGGCACAATTTTTTAAAAAAGTGTCACATAATGCTAATACCCCACTTTTTTGTAAAAAAAATTGTCATGAAATCTTTGATGATTATGTAGTGAAATATGATATTACTATTAAACAAGCATTTGCTAGGTACTGGAGGTACAGGACCAAGAGGGAAATGAGCTCTGCTCTCTAAAAGATAATGCCTTATCAGAGGACACAATGTATATGCATTTAAGTAGCAACAAAATACTAAGCATTTAGGGCAGGGGTTCTAAACATTTTTTTGGTTATAAACCCCTTAACAGTTGGGTAAAATCTTTTTCAGAATAATGTCTTTAAATGAATAAAATAGAATACATAAGATACCAAAGGAAAATCATTATATATAGTTATACATACATGTATACTTACATACATACATATACATATATACACATACATACACACACATACACACATATATATACATATATATACATATATATATGTGTATATATATATATATATATATATATATATATATATATATATATATATATATATATATATATATATATATATATATATAAGTTCATGGACCCTGAATTAAAAACCCCTTATTTGGGGCTTCAAGAAAGGCCTTATAAAGGAAGTGGTACTTCAGTCAAACTGTGAAGGAGGCTGGAGGTTATAAGATGTGATCATAAGGGAGTTGTTCATTAGAGGCCAATGTAAAGTCATGGAGTTAGGAGAGAAAATATCAAGGACCAAATGGGCCTTAAATAGAGTACCTACTGGGGAGTAATGTGTCACAGGACTAGAAAGGTAGGGTGAAGCCAACTTGTGGAGTGTTTTAAATGACATATTGGGGAATTTGTATTCTGTCCTAGAAACAACAGGGAACCTCAGGAACATTTTTAGGCAAAGGAATGACACGATCACACCTGCTATAATATAAGCCATACCCTAACACCTGCCACCATGCATATTAGGCTTGCTTTTTTTTTGGGAGGGAGGAGGGCAGGACAATTGGGGTTAAGTGACTTGCCCAAGGTCACATGGCTAGGAAGTGTTAAGTGTCTGAAGTAGGATTTGAACTCAGGTCTTCCTGAATTCAGGGCCAGTGCTCTAATCACTGCACCACTTAGCTGCCCCCAGGCTTGCTTTTTCTTTTCTTTTCTTCTCTGTCTTTATTAATTTGTTTGCTCTTAGTTTACAAGACTCAGTTCCATAATTCCTTGAGTTTCAACTTTTTTCCCCCTTCCTCCCCTCCCCCCCCCATGGTGGCATACAATCAAGTATAGGATCTGAAAATACTTTCACATTAGACTTTAGTCAGGTAATAAAGAAGGATTGTATCAGATGGAATGAACAATGGGAAAGAGGAAACAAAATCAAAGAAGAGAGAGAGCAGGTAGTTTGCTTCAATCTGAATTCAAACTCTGTTCTTTCTGGTTCTTTCTCTGAATGTAGACATCTCTCTCCATCATGAGTCTTTTGGAGGTTACTTATAACCCTGCATTGCTGAGAAGAGTCCAGTCTATCAGAGTTGGTCATCACACATATGTTGTGTCTGTAATTGTGTACAAATTTCTCCCGGTTCTGCTCTTCTCACTCAGCATAAGTTTATATAAGCCTCTCCAGGTAAATATGAAGTCCATCTGCTCCTTATTTCTTACAATATTCCATTACATTCATATACCACAACTTGTTCAGCCGTTCCCCAATTGATGGACATCCCCTTAATTTCAAATTCTTTGCCACCACAAAAAGAGCTGCTATAAATATTTTGTACATATGATATAAATATTTTTGTACATATTTTGTACAAAAGGTTTGCTTTTTGTTAAAAAGTTTTGAAACCATATCCTATTTTGTCATCTCAGTGAATCTGATGGGTAAGAGGTCGTGCCTCAAAACTGTTTTGATTTGTATTACTCTATTAGTGATTTAGAATTATTTTTTCATATGGCTAGTGATAGTTATCCTCTGAAAACTGCCTATTTCTATACTTGGATCATTTATCACTTAGGGAATGAAAATTTGGTTCATTTCCATATATATTTGATAATGAGACCTTCATCACAGAAACTGGCTGCAATTTCCCCCCCCCCCACAATTTCCTGCCTTTCTTCTTATTTCTACTGCATTGGTTTTGTTTGTATAAAAATTTTAAAAAATTTATGTAATCAAAATTATCATTTTATCTCCTCTCTATCTCTTCTTTGATCATAAATTCTTCTTCTATCCATAGAGCTGACTGGTAATTTCTTCTATACACCAATAATTTATGATATAACTCTTTGTATTTAAATTATGTATGTATTTGAGCTTATTTTGGTAGACATTGTGAGGGGTTTGTTTATGTCTATTTTCCATTATAATGATATTGTCAAATTGTGAGTTCTTATCCCAATAGCTAGGATCTTTGGATTTATCAAATGCTAGTCACTGTGCACATTTGCCTCTGCATAATGAGTACTCAATCTTCCTCAAAGGTCACAAGTGAGATAATCCTGAACTTCTGTGTTGTCCTGCTCTTGATTATTGTAAGACCCTGGTGTTTTAAGATGCACTAGACTGTAGTTCTAATTTTGGGCTCATGGATGACCTCCACTGACTATCCCTATCTTTAGACCCTAATCATCAAATCTTCCACAACTAAAGTATCAAGCAGAAAAGGGAAAGTCTCTGGATTTAACCTTCCCTTCCTGTTTGTGCAGAGGTCCCTCTTAGGACAAAACTTCCTGAGAAGGCCTCTCTAATGCTCAAATGAAGGAGATACAACATTTCCTTATGTAATGTTAATGAAACAGGAAGATCTTCCCTACCCATTAATACGCTTAACACATGAAGCCTGTGATGACATGGAGCCTGGGTCACAAGGAAACTGAGTCACATGAGCCTGAGTCA